>BQNB010164346.1:3460-14341 GCA_026074375.1 Tanacetum coccineum
CCCGTTTTCAATAGAGTGTAAATTTCTAGTATTTCGCCCGCCTACCCTGCACTTTCTCTTATTGCAATTTCTACCCTGTCTTTCTTATTTCCTTTTAATTTTCTTTTTATTATTAAAAGTTTTAATAGAAATTAGGTTAGATTTTTAATAAATCAAATTAGTTGAAAAATATAAAATAGAAATTAGGGCTTTTATTTTTTATAACTTTCTGCACCTTTATAGTTTATAAAAATCATTTTTCTTTATTTTTCCCATTAAAATTGTATTTTCTAGGAATTAAAATAGGTTTTAGTTAATTACTTTTTCTTAGATAAATCATATAAAATAGAAAAACAGTTGAAAAATTAAAATTCTTTTTGCATTAATTTTCATTTTAAATCTAGTATTTTTGAAAAATAAAAGAAAAATTTTAGTGTTAATTTTTAGAAAAAGTTTATTTTTGTTAATTAATTAATCTTAGAAAATTCATAAAAAATCCAAAAATTAATAAAAAAATATTTTTCAATTTTATAAAATTTTCTTTTGTCATTTAGTGTCTAGGAAAAATATAAAATTTAGTATAGGCTTAATTTTTCTTAAATTTCAGTTTTAGACCCGTTTTTACCGGGTAAGTTTTACCGTTTCTTTTCGTTTTACATTCAAACGGCCTCCGTTTTTGTTCTAGTTTTCTTTATTTTTTAAGTTAAGTTATTTAGAATTTAATTTTGATTTTTAATTTAATTTAGCATTTATTTTCTAAATTTTTAGTATTTAGGGTTCCTTATACCTAATTTTGTTTCCCGTAGTTTTTTAAGATCCCCATTTCCTTTGCTTGTTTTCCCGTAGATTAAATTAAGTTTTATTTAATTTTAGTTATAATCATATCAGTTTCTCCATCATTCAAATTCTCATCAAACCAGGATAAATTTCAATTGCAGCCTCGTTGGGACATACGACCCGGGAATATCTCTTCCGGAATCTTTTTATCATTGATTTGCCTAGTAGTATTATAACGTATACTATCTAGGCTAACCAGTGACCATATGGAGTTATAAATTAAAGAAATGGTGTATTTTGTTTGACCTATTGATTATCAAATGGCCAACATGAAATATTATGATTTGTGACAAAACATTTAGTGGTGACCATATATCCATATTGTCACGAGTGTTTAGAAGTAAATTGTTACTAAACACAATAGCTTTTGGCAAGCTAAACACAAACATAAAATTTAGACACACATAATTAAGGTTACGTGACCATAGTAACGGAATTTGCCTACACTAAAATAATATGATGACAAAACGTTTAATGGACCAAATGTGCATTTAGTCACATTGTTCAATCGTGTTGACAAATTATTAGGTCACTATTTATATGTATACATGACCAATGCTTCAAGCTTACTTGTAGTTGGTCACTACAATCGAAATTCTTAGTGACCCAAACAATAATTACCAGTTTTACGTTTAGCCACATGTATGTTCGAATGTGTAAGCAATACAGTTCTAATGGTCACATGATAAAAATGTTCATGTGTGAACTAATTAGTAAATGGTGTCTTTTTTGGTACCTTTGGTCACATAAATATGTGAATGTGTGGCCGTTCCATTTTGTCCATGTGTGACCAAATCCACTTTTTGTACTAGTGTCTTGCCGCTCAACTAGAGCGAAAGACTAGAAAGGATCATGGCACGAGAAGAGGTCATCATTCTACTTCCTCCTCCACCTGCGATCAACCATCCTCATCTCATCTCAAAGATGACGATGATGATGGAAATGATGTACGGACATCGCGTATAAGTACTCCTTCCCCCATTCGTTATGTCAATTCGTTAACTAACGAAGTTCCTCAAGTTTTTCAAAACCCACCTAACATTAAGCCTGACTTAGAACCACTTTACCAAACCCTCAAAAACCAAATTATCAATCGTCCCCCCAAAAGTCCAAATTCGAGAGAGCTAACGGTGGTGGAGTAAGGTCAATCAGAAAAAGTCTCAGAAAGTTATGGAGGAACATGAAGAAGTGAGCCATGGGGCAAATTACTTTTTGACATTATTATCTATATTATTTTCTAATCTATTATGCTTGGGTATTTAAACTTATGCTACTTATCAGTAACTTAGTACGAAGTAAGGTGTCAACATTACTTGCTAGTTGGATGAGATCATAGCTGATTTTATCATCCTAAACCCATACTTGCATGCACCTTGATACATTTTGGTTATGTTTAAAATATCATGCATGCTTATGAACTTGTCAATTTGCTTATATATATGCTTTCTTGATTGAATTTAGGATGCTTTGTCTTATACCCTTGATTGTTATGAAATAGATGATTCATGATGAAGTAGAATTGACTGCAAAAATAGGGAAATGTTTCTGTACAGGCTTTACAGAAAATCAGGAAAAACTAGAAAATTTTCCTGTCTCCAGAAAATGGCCCCCTTAAATACTGGGCGGCCCCTAATATATCTGAGACCGTCACATATTTACGAGACCGCCATCAGAAGTCACGTAAATTTTACTGTGACTCCTGATTTTTTGTGCAGTTGACTAGTCTTTCTTAGACCCAGCTAAAACTTCTGCATATTGCTAAACAACTTTTGGAAAGTATTTCCTTAACTCCTATGCTTTTCTATTTTAATCACTTCTAGTTAAATAAAAATAAAGCCTTCTTCTTATTCTTCTTATCATCTTCATCTTCCTCAACCAAACTATACCATGAGCTCCACCAAAGCTTCTTCCTCTAACCCTTCCAAAAAAATCAAACTAACCATAATCCCTCCTAGACAACTATTTGTCAACATCTCTAGTGATGAAGATGTCACCACCACACCTTCTCCTACAACAACTTCTTCATCTCCAACTCCTCCAAATGCACCATCCAAAACTCCATCAAACAATAACACCTCAACTAGTCATGATGACACACCTTCCTCCTTCCAATCAAAACTTTAAATTTCACCACCTTCCTCTAATGAACCAACTTCTCCTCAACCCTTTGCTTAACAACATCTCTGATGTTCCTCCTAGACCTTCAAACCCTCAACTACTTTAAATTCATCCTTCTTTAGATATCACTCTCTCACTATCACCTTTTGAAAACCTTGAACCACCATCACCACCATCTCCACCACAACCTCAACCACCTATCATGGGTCATCCTCTTTTCTACAACTATCATGACTATCATGGGTCAACTTGCATTTGTTGTTCTCATAACCAAAACCTCTTCTTAACCTTAAGATATGAGATGAACATCATGTTTGCTCATCTTGAGTATCTTCTCACTACCGCAATCACCTCTCATTTTCCACCACCACCTTGAAATGTTTTCAAAAACTCTTATAAAATGTGTCACCCCAAATCTTTTGCTCAAAAGCCATCCTCTATGAATCATGAATCATCTAGGACTTAATCTCTTGTAGTGTAATTTATGAATTTATTGAATCCTAGCTCATCAAGACTTTACTAACTTAATGCTTAACGACTCTTTATATACTATTAGTCCACTGTCCAGATCTTTATCCAAGGAATCAGAACGTCATTTGTTGATCCTAGGTCACCTGCTAGTCCAACTTGTTCACTAAATCAAAGGCAAAGACAGGTCAATATTTGTGATCCTATTACTTTAGATATATAAATTATAGATATGGAGAGTTATCCCGGCATCTAGCTAACGCTCTCTTTGTATTCCTAGATCCAGTTGGATGATAGGTCGCATACTTAAGCACGTAAACAAGTATAAATTGATAAACATGAAAGAACACACAATGAATAAGATGCACTTAAAATAAACGTAAACCAAACGTTAAATTATCATAAACATGGCTTCTCTTTTCTTCTAAAAATCGAACCTGGTGGTTAATGCCTTCTTCTCAGTCTTCGATATATTTTTGCACACTAAAATTCATTTTTAGGGTTCGGTATTTATAGCCTCTGGAATTTGGTCGGTACGCTGTATTGAAAGAGTTCAATACGGCGTATTGGGGTTTCTTGGCGTGGGCTCTAAGATTATTATATTCTAGAATATTCCATGACTTGTAATCTAATACGGTGTATTGATCATTCTTTGTGGATGCTGTGATATGTTGATGTTAAGGCACAGATATTGTGTTTCTTTCATCGATGGATCGGCATATTAGTTGTTCAGAACAGATGTTCTTAATTTATTTCTTTGTTTAAGCTCAGCAAAATGAGTGCCTTTTGATTTAACGTTTCACTCTTTGCCTCGATTAATTAATGCAAATAAACAAATATAGAAGCAATTTAAGTACCAATTCAATGCATAAATTATGTAATGAGCATTTAGAGGGCATAAATGTTGATTTAAATAGATGCTATTTTGAATGTCATTAATATCCCACTCCACTTGAATCTTACTTGTCCTACAAGTAGACTTTAGACAAAACTTATGAAAATGTTTAGACGATAACCTAGGTTTTATGATTAGTTCCTTTAATCAATTTTTTCTTTAATTACATAGCCACACAACTAAAAACATTCCCGAAAACTAAAAATGATAACACATCATATATCATCATCAACTAACTTGTTGGTAACATTTAAGTAATTCGCTCAATTGCTCGGTCGTGACGAGTATTCTATCATAAGCTTGGCAAGGATACACATCTCCACCACTAAAGCTAAGGAGTAACAAGTCTAAAAAGGTAAATTGGGTTAAGGTTTAAGGGTTTGATCATTCTTTTCAATCTCTATCGATACCAATATTCCAGAAAAGGCGACAAAATGACAAATGCACGCCCAAATCCATGACCGCGACACTTCCCATTGCTCAGTCCTTAACTCGAATAAGCTAAAGAATAGGATCAAGTAATCTTTACCAATAGTAGTAAACCAACAAGGCCGACAAAATCATATATACACATCCAAATCCATGGAATAGACATACATGATTGCTCAGATCCCCATTCGAGTAAAACCAAAGGTTAGGATGAAGAATGATATAGGGTAGGGGATAACTAATCCTTTCCCAATAGTAATACACCAACAAGGGCGACAAAATCACACATACACAGACAAATCCATGAATGAGACACATGTGATTGCTCAGTCCCTCATTCGAGCAAACCAAAGGTTGGGGATTAATCATGGGAAAATTGGTGTAAATATAAAACAAAACAAATAGATTAAGTCCAAACAGATAAGGAACAGTGTTGCTAGCTACTTTCCCGACCATACCCATAAAAAGACATAAATTAGACTAACTCATGCTTCTCATGAAAACAACCTTAGTTGGTGTTCCCGTAACATCCAACTCCCAATCATCCATAATATAATATACAACAATAGTGGCGATATCTACCACTTGATACATGAAAATACATAGTTGGTTTATATTGCGACCAACTAAAAATAATATACAACAAAACTTTACATCGTTGGTTTATAACACGTACCAACGAATAATCGATCATCATAAATAATTGAATCGGTTAAGTTTAAACAAACCGATTATCTCACAAACCTCACCTTTCTCTCTCTCTCTCTCTCTCTCTCTCTCTTTGTATTTTTCTGTTTTTTCAATTTTTTTCAACATAAACTAATAAACTGAATAAAGGTGTATTTTTCACCACTTCACGAACATGATAAATCTGAATAATTAATATCCAATCATACTAGTGAAAGTAGTAACTACACGAGCACTAAGATAAACTACTTTCACATTCCCAATTGCATTGTGTAATTTCCCGACCTAACCATAGATAGAAAATACGCATTGCGACATGAAATATAATACTTTGCGCAAAAGAAACTAGCAACCGATTAAGGACTTAATCTACATGGTAGGCTAACGTGTAAAGGGTGTAACGAAACATAATTTGGTGTAATAAACGAAAGGAATGGCTCAGCAGTTTTTTCCAGGTCTATATTACTCTAAAAATAAGAGTAAACAAAAGGGTTTATACAGGGTTAACTAACCAGTGTGGTTAGTTAATATCACAATATGTATATGCTTTTTGGTGTAATCTTAAAAATTTACCAGTTTAGAAATGTCACTCCATCTAATAGTGCTTATTATTGTGGTCTCGAGTAGTATACCAAGCCAAGTTCTAAAGTTTACTACAGTCACCAGCACACTCATATTTTTATGGAATTTAGGGTAAAAATTGGGAAACGAATAAGGCTAAATCCTCACAATTGGAAATTAGGGTTATGTGTGCGGGTCATGTAACTAATAATTTCACAAAAAAATATGCTAAATTTTTTTAAATTTCACATAAAAGAATCAATATAATGATCTTGGAATGATGATGAAGACTAGCAACAAGTAAACTTGGGGCTTGATCGTCTTGCATGCAACCTTGGTAATGTTTGTTAATACAAATATTCGCGTAAAAACGATATTTATATTTAATGATTTTCATGTTTTGATAATAACAAATATAATGTTATACTATGTAAAAGTCTACGTAAACAAGTTATTTAGTTGTAGGTTTACTTGACGACGACAAATCACTTAAGGTATGAATATGACATTATTAAACATAGTTAATGATCAAAGAAAAATATATTTTCTTGCATTCAAATTTAATCATTTGCATAAACCTTTTCTAATCAAATGATTTCAAGTAAACACATGATTAATTATAAACTAGTTACATAAATCATGTAAGACAAAATAGAATTAACCATAAGTGGAAAAAATCTTTCTAAATCTTTTCAAATCTTTCCAAATCTTGAAAGTCTTTTCTTATTTAAGTTAAGAAATATTTTTCTTCTAGAAGAATCTAATAAATCTGATTTTTAAGTACATAAGAATATTTTGTTAAGATTTGTAGTTAATCACAAAAAGACAAAATCTGTCCCAACTGCACCACACGAATTCAGCAAAACCATAGACGGATCCAGGGTTTGGTGGATCTGTGGATCCGTGTGAACTAGCTGTTAGATTAGATTTTGAATTTCAAATATTGGCTATAAATACCAACCTTATGTCTTCATTTTAGAGAACCCTTTCCAATATATTTTTTAGCTTTTTTATTTTCATACATTCTTTGATCATTATACTTGTTTCATAATCCATTACAATTGATCAAATCATTCCACTCTTTAGTGAAGAACACAAACGAAGACATTAAACTTCAAGTGTTATTAGTTTAGTTGTCATCACTTTTTGATATTTATCTATCTTTAATCTCTTGTGTTGTGTATATCATATGTGTATGATAGGTTAGTATTTAGGCCATAAAATACAGAGTGTGTTAGATTGGTTCTATCTCGAAGTAGAACTCGGTATTTAGCTTAGTACCAGAAAAAGTGTAAGCGACGTGTACGGTTTTCTCCGCCTAAAGGGAGCTTGTTACATAGTGAAGAAAACTCTCAAGTTGGGTACTTGGGGAGTGGAGTAGGGCGATGAGGAGCTTCGTATCCGAACCACTATAAATCATTGTGTCATCGGTTTGATCTTTCTTATCTTTACTTGTTCATACTTCGTAGATTACTTATTTACTTATTGCATCGCTATCATATACACTTGTGTATATCTCTTGAGTTCACATAAGTCGACAATCTAAGTTTTATTTTAAAACGGTAAAAACTATTCAACCCCCCCCCCTCCTTCTAGTTTCCACATAATCAAATTCATTTCGAGAATTAAATATCAAATATTTTGAAATTCAAGATCTGAAAGCTCAATTACAAGATAAAGACATTGCAATAAGTGAGTAGAAGAAACTTATTGAAAAAAAGAAAGGAAAATCTGTGGAAACTAAGTTTGAAAAATCATCGTTTATTCAACAACCGAATGCTATTAAAAGTCAAAGACAATCAATTTTAGGTAAACCGGCTACTTTTTCAGATTCTCTTGCAAAGAAAGATTTTTCAAAGTCAAAGACGGTAACCATAAATAATGTGTCCAATGATCTTTCAAATCCAATCACTGCACGGATTTTGCCTCAAAATGTGAATACAGTTCAAAAGAACACAAATGTGATTGCACCAGGAATGTACAAAGTGCACACAATGCCTAATCAAACTAGAACAACTCAGTTGCCTCAAGACATTAGGAAAACTAACAAAAGCCTGTCTTTATCTACAGGAGTAATTCCCACTACTAGTGTTAGCAGACCACAGCTTAAGAGCAATAAATTAGAAGATAGAGTCATGCATAACAATAGTCAAGGGAAGAAGCAACAAGTAGAAGACCACCATAGGAATTTTAAGGTTTCTAATAATAAAACGTTTGTAACTGCGTGTAATGACAGTTTGAATGCTAAGACCTCGAATGTAAACTTTGTTTGTGTTACTTGTGGAAAATGTGTGCTGAATGACAATCATGATATGTGTGTTCTTTATTATATTAATGGCGTAAATACTAGGACTAAACAACCAATTGATGTGCCTATTAGTACTAGAAAACCCAAGCGAACTGTGAACCAATCTGTTGCAACACCACTTAAGAAAACAGTTGCTTTATAATCCACTAATCAGAAACCTAGAAGCAAAATTAGGAAGCAATATGAGCATGTTAGTAAGACATGTAGATGGTGGTACTCTAAGATCACACCACCAGGATATAAATGGAAACCTAAGACCAGTACAGTGAATGTTACACCAAATGTTAGTATGCCTCTAGGAAATAAATCTAGAACTACTAATATTTTGGAATCCATAAAACTTAGGGGATCCACTTTGTCCAATACTCCATTGTCTCTAAATTATTATGCAGCTCGTAGAATAATTCTTAATCATCGTCGACTCTGGGTGCTCAAAGCACATGACAGGAAATCTCAAGCTTCTAAGTAATTTTGTGGAGAAATTTCTGGGTACGGTGAAGTTTGGAAATGATCAAATTGCATCGATTATTGGTTATGGAGATCTGGTTCAAGGGAATGTAACTATCAAAAGGGTTTATTACGTCAAAGGGCTGAATCACAATTTATTCTCCGTTGGTCAATTCTGTAATGCGGATTTGGAAGTTGCTTTTCGGAAGTCTACATGTTACATCTGTGATTTTAGAAGGAAATAGATTTCTCACAGGTTCTTGAGGCACAAATCTTTTTTCCACACTCCATCAAGACACATCAACTCCAATCCAATTTGCTAAAAGGCTAAGCTTCATCTTCATGAGCATGGTTATGGAATCATCGTCTTTCACATCTAAACTTCGATACCATCAACTTGATTTCGATGTATGATATTATGAATGGCCTTCCAAAATTGAAATTCGTCAAAGATCATCTTTGTTCTTCTTATGAGTTGGGGAAAGCAAAACGCAAGTCTTTCAAGACTAAAACTACCCCAAGCTCAAAGAGACGGTTACAAATTCTACACATGGACTTATGTGGTCCTATGAGGGTAGAAAGCTTTAATGGTAAGAAATATGTGTTGGTAATTATTGATGACTATTCAAGATATACTTGGACTCACTTCTTGAGATCCAAAGACGAAACACCAGAAGTTCTCATCGATTTCCTCAAACTTGTTCAAAGAGGACTTCATGCTCAAGTTAGAAGAGTTTGAACTGACAAAGGCACGGAATTTTTAAATAAAACTGTTCATGCATACTTTGCTCAAGATGGGATTGAACACCAAACGTCAACTGCTCGAACACTTGAACAAAATGACGTTGTCGAAAGACGAAACCGTACTCTTGTTGAGGCTGCTCGAACAATGCCAAGCGCTGCTAAAGTTCCTTTGTTCTTTTGGGTTGAAGCAATTGCCGCAACATGTTTTACTCAAAACCATTCACTCGTAATTCCTCGACATGAGAAAACACCTTATCACATCATAAATGGCCGAAAATTATCCGTAAAATTCTTTCACATTTTTGGCTCATTATGTTACATTGTCTGAGATGGTGAAAATCTTAACAAGATGAAAGAAAAAGGCGTTGCATGTATCTTTGTAGGGTATTCTACTCAGTCAAGAGCTTACAGGGTATATAACAAGAGAACAAGAGTGATAGTCGAAACCATTCATGTTAACTTTGACGAATTGCCTCTAATGGCGTCAGATCATGTCAGTTCTGATTCCGTTACACAAAGTCCAACAACGGCACTTGAACAAGACAGTTTAAGTCCTGGTTCCCAAAGTCAAGAAAATGTTCCTCAAGCAGCCGAGACAGTAACAACGTCAAATGAGCTGGATTTGCTATTTAGTCTGATGTTCGATGAATTACTCAATGGAACTACTCCAGTTGTGTCAAAGTCTTCCGCTGTAACTGCTGCTGATACACTTTATCAACGTCAACAACATAACACAACTCCATCTACTTCAACAACCATTGTTGCAGATACACCTCCATTTAACATTCAAACAACACCTGAATCTACAAGTCAAGCACCAACTCAAGCATTAACCGTTACTTCTACTAAGAACATTAATCAAGCAGAAACTCAAAAAGAAAATGCACAAGTTGAAGAAGACGAATTTATCAACATCTTCAGTACACCGGTGTATGAACAAGGAGAGACATTTTCTTGATATGTAGATTCATCAAACATGCATACATTCTATCAACGACATCCCTCTGAACATCATTGGACAAAAGATCATCCGTTAGAACAAGTCATTGGAAATCCTTCTCAATCAATTAGAACAAGACGTCAGCTAGAAAAAAATGGCAAAATTTGTATGTTCGCACTCACTGTGAATCGAACCAAACCAAAGAACATCAAAGAAGCCATGGCTGATTCTGCATGGATTGAAGCAATGCAGGAAGAAATTCACCAATTTGAACGACTAAATGTATGGTAATTAGTCGATAGACCATTATGTAAAAATGTCATTAACATGAAGTGGCTCTGGAAAAACAAACCTGATGAAGAGAATATTGTAATCCGCAACAAAACTCGTCTTGTAGCTAAGGGATACGGTCAACAAGAAGGAATTGATTTTGAAGAGTCATTAGCACCAGTCGCTCGGTTGGAAGCT
>BQNB010164347.1:0-14341 GCA_026074375.1 Tanacetum coccineum
AAAACAAGTGAATGACAGTTGTTAATGCGTGTTGAATGAAAATGACAATTATCACCTACACAACTTTTATAATTGCAAAAGTATAGGTTTAAATTTTTTTCAATTTTTTTTAAATGACTAACTGACACACTTTGCACCATCGTATCTTATGCATATTAAAACTAATTTTAGTAAATTTTGATTCATTAAGTAGAGTTCATCAAAGACTACATAGATAACAAAATAAACAATTTTAAATAAAACATTTGAGTATCCAAATACGTACGCAAAAATGCCCGAGATCTTGAATTTTGGTAATCCGAAACCCTAAATTTATACTCACCATAATTGGAAAAAAAAATAATTGTAAATCGCCATTGGAAGGGCGCGATCCACTTAAAAAAAAATTAATTTTTAAATCGCCATGGGAGGGGCGCGATCCACTTAAAAAAATAAAAAATTTTGTTTTTTTAATTTACCAAATTTAAAAAAAATCAAAAAAAAAAATCAAAAAAGTAAATCGCTATATACAAAGCGCGATTCACATTTTTATTATTTTTTAAAAAAAAAAATTCTTACCAGCCACTAAAAAAGTGACACGTTTGCAAATGTAAATCGCTATTCATGTAGCGCGAATCAAAAGGTTATATCAAAAATACATTTTGTCAGGGTTATTACAAGATAACACGAAACCCAACCGGTTACTGCGAAAATTTTCGCTATCAAAAACGCAACCACATATCCTATATCCAATCTCATATCCACCAAACCACCAGGCTCAATAATGATCGACAGTTTCACTTTCTTTTTCTTTTTTATTGAATCAGTATATGAAAACAAGAATCAAGAAAATCATCATGTTTTTTTATTTTCTTTTTGTCTGACCACGATCACCCTTTTAAACTTCCATCTTCTTTTTAAATACAACAAACCATGCTTTCTTCTTTAAGATCTCAAGAAAAATATCTTTTGTAAATCAGTTTTTTACATTGTGTTGTTTTACGCCATGTTTCTTCAGCTCTTCCAGGTAATCAACTTCAATGGGTTGGATAAATAGCAAAGAATCTCCCTTTTCTCCCAAATGAGCAGTTCTTCCAACCCTGTGAACATATTCAGTCGCATCCCCTGAGGAATCATAATGGCTTCAAGATCTCTTACAGAGATCTCGGGTAGGTGTTATATATTTTTGTTTTGAGTTTTTATTAAATATCAATGATGGGTTTTGGTATATATCTTTAAAGATCTTTTGTCTTGAAATTACCAAATATGAGATCTTGTTATTTCCTTGTATTAGGACTGTGAGAGTAGGACTTTTACTCGATTTGTTTATAATTTGAATATGAAATTTGGATACCCATTTGGTTAAATTCGATAATTTTAAGGTTTATATAGTTTCTTGATTAGAATTATGCCTCAGCATAATAAGTATTGATGAGGTCGTCGTATGACTACTACACGAAGTTTTACAACTCTCTAGGCAGAGCACCTAATCGTTGTAGTAGTAGTATAGGCAAGACTCGGGAGGTTGTTATCGTTCACTCGAGGAATAGGTTAGGAAGGCTTGATCACGGTCTAATAGAATTCTAAGGGTTGAGAGAATATTATTTTATGTTTTTATATTTTTTGGAAACCAAGTAAATCATATAATTGGAGAGGTGGTTAGTTTTAGCTATTAAACTAAATATAAATATACGCTATTGGTGATAACAATATAATAAAAGACTGTGTTTATTTAATCATGTATTACTCCCTAGATTGCTTCTCCTAGTGTTGTTGCTTTGTCACACTTGTGGTGATCTATAAGGTAGTATGAAGACTATTACAAGGCCCTTAAGGGTATACTAATTGCATGTGAAATATATTAAAAGTGGATCAACCATAATAGGGGGCAAGGTAGTATGCAGACTATTACCCGATGGTATCCTTTCTACACAATCATGTTTTCCTAGACATATCAACAGCGATATAGAAAAAAGCTGGTTTTCTAAGACCTAACATGTATATCCATCACAAGAAGCAACACCACTAAGATCTACATTCTAGGTTTCATACAATCATAAATAAACACAATAGGAGGTTTAGCCATGCATGTTATAGATAAAGCAAAAACAAAAGAATCACACAAAAAGACATATTGAATGATTAAATAAGTCTTACTTGATTAGAACATGAATTGAAGGAAGTACAATAGGGTTTTTTAGGCCTTAAAATCATCCCTAACAGCTGCTAAACGAACTAGGGTTCGTACTTTCTTTTTATTCTAAAGTTACACACTTAAAACCCTAAAATCGGATTTGTATTTATAGGAAAATCGTTGCGACAACGTCGCGTTTTAATCGTGACGCCGTCGTGACAAAAATAGTCTAGATAATGGGCTGGATCGTGCGGGCTGACGCTGTCGTGATATCTTGTGACGTCGTCGTGGTAGGATTTGTGACGGTGTCACGTGTAATCTGTGACGCCGTCTCTAGCTTTTGAGGAGAAATTCTTGAGCAATGTTGGTGTAGGTCCGTAGTCTCGTCCGTTTCTTCTCTAAATGAGCCCAAGTCACGTGTATTTCCTCCAAATTCCTTCCAAATGCTAAATACCTGAAAAGGAATGTTTAAGTACCTATTTTGGGCATAAATGCACGATTTAAGGGGTTAAACGACCCCGAAAAAGTGTATAAAATGACACCTCATCAAATACCTCTACACTTGGGATTTGCTTGTCCTCAAGCAAATAGGCTTTTCTACCTAGACAATAACAATATGAGGGGTCATTTTACCTACTCTTTAAAAGAATTTTAGAACACAACCTTCTAGACCTTGTAATTAACAGCACGGAAAGTATATATTAGCACCTTACATAAGTGTTTAGGATTCTCTCTTTCACTCGGGTGTATAATAAATTATAACATAAGGGGGAAACAGAAAATCAACACTCATTACCTGTCATAGCATATAAATTACCATAGGCTTGGTAAAGGATTAAACCTCCATCGCTAGGCGCAAGTATTACTCATTACTATCTAAGAGGTCTTTTAAAGGGTTGTGGGGTGTAGGTGTAAGATAACATATAATGGAAACGGAAACGGATGGGATACATTTGGGTGGCTTTGGGTGAATTTGGAGTGGAAGGGTTAGCTAATTATTTACACGAATACATGCTGGTTTGGTTGCTAAGCCAAGACTCGGACGAATATGTACAAACTCTACACAACTCTACATCAATCTCTTTCTTTTTCTTTTCTATTTTTTTTAATAACATAACACATCACATGGAGCTTATAATACGTACCCCTACACTTGAGCTTTTACATGCTCGATATTTACAATCTAACTAATGACCCAATTTGAGGTGGATCAAAATAACATGGAGATCATTTGACAAACATATAGGGGTATTGACTTAACTTTTCTTCCCCATTCTTTTTCGAAATAACTACTACCATGAATCCCAATCATCCCAAAACAGTATTTACAAGGATAAGGACTTAGCAACCGTGTACTCAAATAATTAACTTGGGTTAAAACAATAATGTACTAAAGATGAGTACATACAAGGTAGGCTAAGGCGATTTGGGTGTAACGATTGGTTTAAGGGTTAACAATGCTCTTCTTTAATAGTCCGGCTTAACCAAAAAATTATGAGAACCGTAAAAAAGGATATGCTCGGAGGGTTGTACTATGGGTATCCTGCACTAATAATGAGTGCGTGGCAAAGGTGTGGGATAGTTATATGATCGGTGTGACCATCATAACAATTATAGGTTTAAAACATCAGTTAATCCTAATGCCTCTTATCAAGCAAATCCTAATACTTACTATGCGGTCTCGGAATGCATCACAAAAACAAGTTCTAGAATTTAATATACTACCGTTACACTCATATAATTTAATACCGATCTCAATGTTCCATAAAAGGCGACGAAGACCACACGTACACATCCGTAATGACGGAATAGACACATGTGACTACTCACTCCTTAACTCGAGAAAGCTAAAGGTATAAATTATCTTGGGCATCAATAATAGATAACCGAATTTCTAAAGATCTAAAGGTGAACCTTACAATTTTAGGGTGGAATTCTGAGGGTTATTGTGCTAGTCATATAAATTTCTATCCATGAGACGCTATTAATACTCGGTTTTCGTCGGTATGTGTCATAAAAAAAATTAAATTTGGGTAAAAATTACCTCTTATGCTATGTTTCGATATATTACCCATCATTTTAAGGACAAAGCAAATGACAAATGAAAAAATAGTTTCTAAGGCTTGTTTTCCCCCTACACTTAAGTTGAACATTATCCCCAATGTTCTATAAAAGTACCCATAAAAACGAATAAAGGGAAAAAGAAAACAAGGAAAAGAAACTAGTACTTCCCTGGTTTGCTCAATAATGGAGAAGAAACATGCGATAACTGGTTAAATCGTCCTCCAAGAATCATCCAATGAAACTTCCTAAAATTTTCCATGCTTCAATCTCGTTCAAATATAACCTGTAATCAAAGACAAAGACAACTAATACCAAGCATAAAATGTGCTATATAATAATATTAAATTATGAAATTAAGGTTTAACTCGATAAAGCAGTAAAGATAGGATGAGAGAATTAATCAAGCACATTAGAGTTTTGCAGGTTTATAGCAGAAAATACAATATTAAATGGGTTATTCAAGTTTATTTTCAAAATGATTAAAAACTTTAGTTTCTGACTGGCGTTTGACGCCGTCACAGGTGCGTGGTGTCGGCGTCACGTGTAATCGTGACCGCCGGTCCCACGTATTGAAAATTGAAATTTTTGTTTTTGATGAAAAATTTCCTGCACTTGATTCCATAAGTTAGTTCCTGTACAAATAGCTGCATAAAACCTGAGATTTAAGAATTCAATCATATGACTCGAAACTGACGCGAATTAATCTAAACAGTTTATTTAACATGTTTGAATTTTTTCTAAAAACCAAATAATTCTCCTACACTTATTTTGTTGCAAAATACATTTGATTGCAAATACGATGAAGTTACCAACAAACAAAGCATGATTACAAGATAATTCAAACATAATAAAACAAACGATAAAGAATTAAAACACACAAGACACTCCTAATATGCGATAAAGGTAAATATTAGACTGCCTCCCAAAAAGCGCTTGTTTTTGTTCGAGTCACAAGCCTGACTCTACCCTTATTTAACAGATAAAGGGGAGGGTTCCCCTACACTTGAGTTCAAGTGCGGGTGATCAAAACGGTACATACCATTGTGATGAGAAGGAGCCATACATTGAGAAATTTGTTGTTGAAGAATAGACTCTAAACGGTGTGCTTCTAGAATTCTACCTCTCTCTTCTTTATTTGGCCTATCGAATAAACTAAGTTCTTCTCCTATAGGAGAAACTTCCTTAGATTCTAATCCCCAAATTTCATCATATCAAAATCGCCCAATTTAAATATCAACACATCTCCCAATTTGAAATATCAACACCTAGGGATACACTTTTTCCTAATAAACCCGGTTTAAATCCATAATGTCTCTTCGGGTCATTTATACCTGGGTTATAATAACTATACACACCCTTAAGATGGGAATTTGCCACGTGAGGTGAAGGTGGTGTTTGAGTTGTTAAATAATCTACTACCTTCATCCTAGAACTATCCGGACTATGTGGTTTGATGGGTAGTTTGGGGCTTATTATGTCTATTAGACTTACATCTAAAGACGGACTATTGAGTAAAGGTTGAGGCTCCGGTCCATCAAAACTAGGAACTTCCCTAGAACTAAGAGGAGTGTTGTGACTACAATTCAAGCCTACTTCCTCTAGTTTTGTTTCGTTCATAGGGCCTATCTCTATCGGGGTCCCTAAAGTCTTTTCTACTTCTCCCGGGTAAGTCACGGGCGATGTGTATTCCTCAAATGACGGTAGGGATTGTATGGTACTCTCAGGGCTTATAACCCATACCTCATTATCTATCGTACTTAGGCTATCTACATGCTCATCATAATCTAACCTTGCCATGCACCTAGGTACCTGTACCCTAACCATATCATCCCCAACTATTTGAGCATTTGGATTTGCTATTGTTTCATCAAAAATGGCGCTTGTTGGGTTTCTACATTTTTTTTCATATTGGGCACAATCCTCTATGGCATACCATGCTCCTATATCACTAAACTTCCTAAGATCCCCTTCTGCTGTCAAATTGATGATATGACGGGATAACGAGTCGAGATGTTTAAGAAAGATTTCAATTAGGGTCCATATACTAAGGCCATGATTCAGGACTTTTCATATTATGTCTTTGAAACGAGTCCACGAATCGTAAAGAGATTCATCTTTATGTTGTTGAAACACCAAGAGTTGATTACGGAAGAATACATCAAACTTACCTACGCTATAATAACCATACCTATTCATTATAATTCACAAATGTTACAAACAAAGGGCACAAAGAAAAAGATAGACTACAAGAAAGCTAATGTGCAGAAATTAAAGTCTCACTTGAAAGGATTCAAGCGAGTAGAACTAAGCTAAACTATGATCAAAACCTAACTATTCCCCAGGCGACAGCGCCAAAAGCTTAATGCGGTCATCGTAGGACTTCTACATGAAGTTTTACAACTCCCTAGGCAGAGCACCTAATCGTTGTAGTGGTAGTATAGGCAAGACTCGGGGGGATTGTTATCGTTCACTCGGGGAATAGGTTGGGAAGGCTTGATCACGGTCTAACAGAATTCTAAGGGTTGAGAGAAGATTATTTTTGTATTTTTATGTTTTATGGAAAACAAGTAAATCATATATTTGAGAGGTTGGTTGGTTTTAGCTATTAAACTAAATATTAACTACGCTACTGATGATAACAATATAATAAAAGATTGTGTTTATTTAATCATGTATTACTCCCTAGATTGCTTCTTCTAGTGTTGTTGCTTTGTCACACTTGTGATGATCTATGTAATTATTTCCTAAGTCATGAACGAATTACACGAACCCGCCGTCTATTTAATATTTCGTTAAGGCAACGCACAAGTAAGGTAGTATGAAGACTATTACAAGGCCCCTAAGAGTACATTAAATGCATTTGAAATATATTAAGAGTGGATCAACCATATAAGGGGCTATGTAGTATGAAGACTGTTACCCGATGGTATCCTTTCTACACAATCATGTTTTCCTAAACATATCAACATCGATACAAACAAAAGCTGGTTTTCTAAGACCTAACATGCATATCCAGTACAAGAAGCAACACTAAGATCTACATTCTACGTTTCATACAATCATAAATAAACATAATAGGAGGTTTAGCCAAGCATGTTATAGATAAAGCAAGAACAAATAAGAATCACACAACAAGACATATTAAATGATTAAATAAGTCTTACTTGATTAGAACATGAATTAAAGGAAGTACAATAGGGTTTTTTAGGCCCTAAAATCGTCCCTAACTGCTGCTAAATAAACTAGGGTTCGTACCCTCTTTTTATTATAAAGTTACACACTTAAAGCCCTAAAATTAGATTTGTATTTATAGGAAAATCGTTGCAACGAAGTCACATTTTAATCGTGACGCCGTCATGACAAGAATATTTTAGATAATAGGCTGGATCGTGCGGGCTGACACCGTCGCGATATCTTATGACGCCGTCGTGGTAGGATTTATGACGGCGTCACATGTAATCTATGACGCCGTCTCTAGCTTCTGAGGAGAAATTCTTAAGCAATGTTGGTGTAGGTCAATAGTCTCGTCCGTTTCTTCTCCAAATGAGCCCAAGTCACGTGTATTTCCTCCAAATGCCTTCCAAATGCTAAATACCTGAAAAGGAACGATTAAGTACCTATTTTGGGCATAAATGTACGATTTAAGGGGTTAAACAACCCTAAAAAAGTGTATAAAATAACACATCATCACTTCCCAACCTATTCCCCTAGAGAAAGATAACAACCCTAGAGTCTTGCCTATACTACTGCTACAATGGTTAGGTACTCTGCCTAGGGAGTTGTAAAACTTCTTGTAGAAGTCTCTTACGACAACCGCATCATTTAGAGAGCTACTTTCGTGTCAGGAAGGCAACCAAGTGGAGAGGCTTAGGGCATATGAGAGGTATAAAGAAGCTAAGAAAGAAGAAAAAAGTCATAGCCTAAGCGAAAGAGAAGGCGTACGAAGAACTATACATAAATATGGATCTAAAGAGGGAGCAAACGATATCTTCAGGATTGCAAAAGCCCTTAAGAGAAGAAGAAAGGACCTCGTGAACATATGCTTTATAAAAGATAAAGGAGGTCGAACCATTACGGATGAAGTAGATATTAAGAAAATATGAGGATAATGTTTTTCCTCCCTTTTCAACACGAGAGAACTGAATAGACGCGAAAAAGTTTGGGACCCTAGCATACCACTGCATATCGACTTCTATTACTCGAAGATCAACCAGACGGAAGTGAGGACTACCTTACAGACGATGGGGAGAAATAAGGTCGTAGGACCAGACCAAATACCCATTGAAGCTTGGAGAATCCTAGGGGATGATGGTATTACCTGGCTTACTAGTCTCTTCAGCAAGATCTTCACTGGCGCGAAGATGCTTGAAGAATAAAGACTCAGTGATGTCATCCCTATCATTAAAAACAAAGGTGATGCACAAATTTGCAGCAACTATAGGGGTATTAAGCTTATTGGTCACACCATGAAGCTTTGGGAGAGAGTGATCGAGAGAACGCTACGAAGAGAGACTACGGTGTCTGAGAACCAGTTCAGTTTATGCCCGGACGATCTTCGATCGAATCAATACACCTTAATAAAAGCCTTAAGGAGAAGTACATGGAGAGACAAGGAGACCTGCATTTGGCTTTCCTAGATCTATAAAAGGCATATGATAATGTTTCACAGGAGTTGATTTGGAAGATCCTAATCGACAAAGAGATACATTAGGGTTATTAGGGATATGTATGATGGTGCGAAGACCCGTGTACGAACCTCGATCAAAAACAAGAGTTTTTCCCAGTAGAAGTAGGGCTACACCAAGGATCGACAATTAGCCCATACCTATTGGCTTTGATCCTTGATGAGCTATCGAGAGGGATTCAAGAGGACATCCCATTATGCATGATTTTCACTGACAATATGCTTGTTTCGAAATTAGCAGAAGATTTAAACAACAGACTTGAGAACTGGAAAGAAGCTCTAAAAGAGAACAGCCTAAGGGTCAGCCGAGAGAAGACTGAATTCGATGATGTGACATCGGTAACATTAAGATTACCCACAATAAAGAAGTAGATGTTTGTATTGGAGACAAAATCCCACAACCTAAGGAGTCTTTCAGATATCTTGCATCGATGATATACAAATTCAGGAGGATTGATAAAGACGTATCCCACCGTATTAAAGTAGCACGGCTGAAGTGGAGGGCGGTCACATGAGTCATTTGTGATAGAAATGCCCCTCTCAAGCTGAAAGGGGAATTCTATAGAGCGGAAATTCGACTTTCTATGTTGTATAGGTCAGAGTGTTGGTCTATTACGAAAGCACTTGCTAATAAGATGTAAGTTACAGAGTTGAGAATGATAAGGTGGACTTGTGGTAGAACAATGGTTGACATGATTCCTAACGGAGTGTATAGAGCAGAGCTTGAAGTTAAGAATATCATCACCAAGATAAGGGAAAGAAGGTTGAGGTGGTTCGGACATGTCAGGAGAAGACCACAGTCAGCACCAGTTAGGAAAGTAGAAGATATAGTAGTCGGTGGGTTGAGGAGAAGGGATAGACCAGGGGTCTGAGGACACCATCTATGATAGGAATAAGTGGAAGGCTAAAATTAGACTAGGGGTTAGGTGGTAGACATAGAGATGTTTGTGCTTTTCATATTCTCGTGTGCCTTTTCGAAGATGTTTACCTTGTTGTTTTTATTTCCCATTTTTGTTTGCCTTCTATGCCTTCTTGCTTCTCTTGCCTTGCTTTACTTTTCGTGCCTTGTGTCTTTTGCTTCATTTGACTATTTGGGTCTTTTGTCCTTGTAGCTTATGATAGGTTCGGGACGTGGGCTATATTTAGATTAGAGGTTAGATGGCAAGTTTAGAGAGGTTTGGTTCTTGTTCCCTTTTTTGCTTACTAGGCGCGTTGTAGTCGTCCGCGTAGTCATTGTGTGTTGGTTTTAGATATAGGTTGTGTATATCATTTGCCTTATGCTTATTCGCTCTTTGTTGCTCCCATTAAGTCATTCTCTTTCTTGTCTTGTTTCTTTTATACTTGATTGGTTTGCCCTTAGTTTGCCATGTTTTCTCGTCCCACCTTGTGGTAGCTTGCTTTATTTTTATTTTTGCGATCTTTGTTTCCCTTGTCTTTTGCTTGTTTGGTTCTTTGTGTGCTTTGTGTGGTTCGCCCTTTTTGACCTACCCCTATGTTGTTGCTTACTCTTGGTAGGTCGTTTAGGTCTTTTTCTATTGTGTGAGTATAATCGTATTTATCTTTTGATGTGGAGGGTCCACTTATCAGTGGCAACCACAGAGCATACGATAAATAATTATACATACCCCCAACCTTAGCTCTGATACCACTTGTTGAGAAAAGTGACACCGGACTAAAGCAAAACCGCAACTAAAATATGAAATAAAATAAAAGATGACACATGGATTTAACGTGGAAAACCCCAATAGGGTAAAAACCACGGGCAAGGAAAGATACGTTTCACTATGATGAAAATTAGGAGTTACACCTTCTCTAGTTACAAGGATAAACACTAATCTCTTGTAACTAGGAAATACTACACAAACTCTCTAATAACCTCACAACTATCACAACTATACTAGGAGATATAAACACTTTGTATATGTTTTCTTTGAATGGAATGGGATACCAACTGAGTTTGCAAACACTTCTATTTATAGTGTTTGCAAACCGCCATTTACAAATGTGAACAAAGAATAAGTAGGCGCCTACCATGCTTCCATATTTGACAACTATGTCATTCCACATGCATGCATATGCCATATATTTAATATTCACCGTCCAATTCTCCATATACCAAATCCATAGTCAAATGTTGTAGGCTCCTCCTTTCTAGAAGCATGACATGCATAGCCATTCTAGAAGGGCAACATGCATATTAACAATGTTTTATAAAAGTTTGTATGGATATGTAAAAATTGATAGTTATCGTTAAAAATCGATAGAGATCACAAAAATAAAAGTGAAAAATACAAAATTATATCCATATAGCCTTGAACTTAGCTTGTGGCCCTTTCAGTAGGTGGTCGGTTGACGTTATTGAAATCAATTCTTGGAAGCATCGCGATTTATTATATGAGTATTTTCAAAACTCCTATTGCGGTCATCAAGGAACTTGAGGTGATTAGAAATAAATTCTTTTTGGGAGCGGATGCGGATGCGAATAAAATGACATGGATCAAATGGAACAAAGTCATGGCGAGTAAAAAAGATGGAGGTTTGGGAATTGGAAGCCTTTACGGGTTCAATAGAGCCCTTTTGTTTAAGTGGAAATGGAGATTTATGTCATACCCATCTGCGTTCTGGGTGTTGTCATTAAATTTCTTTTTGGTCATCATGGTGGAGTGCATGCTGGTTCAATTTGGATTAACATTCTAAAAGTTTCTCGCGAACTTGAAAAAAAGAATGTTCATTTAGATGATTTTCTTAAACGCGAAGTCGAGGATGGTTTGGAGACTAGGTTTTGTGATGATTATTAGATAAGCGACGGTTTGCTAAAAGATCTATACCCGCGTGTTTACAATCTTGATCTGGATCCTGAGTCTGTTGTTGCAAATAGGCTTGATCTTGCTCCCAAAGCTCCTTTTTTACGAAGGAACCCGAGAGGGGGAGCTAAAAAGGAACAACGGGTCACTCTTTTGAGCTTTCTCGAGACCCGTGTCAGTTCTAATCAGCGTGATAGGTGGATATGGACGGGTGATGGTGATGGCATTTACTCGGCGAAGTGTGGTAGGAAATTGATAGATAAATGGACCTTATGCTTGGATACGTATGCGACTAGGTGGTTAAAAGAAATGCCAGCCAAAGTAAACATCTTTATATGGTGAATGCTTCTCGGCAAGCTTTTTACGCGGATGAATTTGATGACTAGAGGTATTACTGTGCGATCTGATAAGTGTGGTATTTGTGATACAAATGATGAGACGATTAATCATTTGATGTTGCACTGTGATCTCGCTTGGGATGTGTGGGCCCTTGTTGGTCGATGGTGGAGTTTAGACTTCCCCTCCGTGTTAACGATTAGAGAGTTGTTGTCGTGGGTGGATGATACTCGTCTTCACACTTTGGCGAAGGTGTTGCATGTGGTTGTTGGAACAACGGCTTGGAGTATCTGGAATTTCAGAAATCAGAATGTTTTCCAAGAGGAGAAACCGAAGAAGGCGTTACTTTTTGATTCGATTGTTTCCACGTCGTTTTTTTGGTTATCTAATAGAAATAACAAGTTTAGGATTAACTGGATAGGTTTCCTTCAAGATCCTATAATGACTTGTAATACTTTGTAATTGCTTGTTGCTAGTTTTTGCTAGCGTTTTGTCGTTTGGGTGTTTTATATAGTTTTTTAGTCCTTTGTGGTTAGGGTGATGGCTTTGCCGTATCTCTTTCCTTTAGGTCTTGTTGCTGGTCAAAAAAAATTTAGCAAAGACACAGTTTTTGTTAGGGAAGAACTATTTGTGAAGCCGACACGAAAACTGTTCGAAACTTTCATGGAATTTCACGTCGTGTCTCGATAGTATCACTTGCCTAAAACTATGTCACCCTCGTCTTAGACCTTTACAAGTACCAAATTTCTTTTACCCGAAAAGCGATTGGACACCATCGAAGTATATGATACACACTTTAAACTCATGTTCTACAAAATAATGTACGAATTAAAGGACGAAAATGGATATACGAGTCAGAACTCAAATACTTTATTTTGTAAAGAGTACTAAGCAACTCGAAAAAGAATATGGGACATACTAATAAAATTGAGATAGAAAAGAAATGGTGTTATGAGGTCACACATGCACTTATTACATTTTTGTCATGCCTTTTTGTTTGTTTCATCTATAGAAAGCTGTTATAGCACATGGTTACCGAATATTATAATGTGAATCATTTTATAAAAGTTGATGTTAACTTGCTAGTGTCCAGATATAATAAGTCTAGCTAAAGATAACTTTGTGAGGTTGTGTTGGTTGTCTTAAACTTGTATTACGTAGTAACATTTTATTACCTATTCTCAGTGAAAAAAACTCGAGTTTGACACAATCAATACCATGCCAAAGATGTCAAATCCAGCTCAAGTTTAGTGTTTAGCATTGTCTAGAACAGTGGCGGGTTGAAGGGGTTCTCGGAAGTGTACGGAACCTAATGGATTTATCTCGTGCAGTATAAAATTTTGTCAGACTCATTAATTTTTCGAAAATAGAACTGGTTCAAAATTTTTGTGTTACAAAATTTCTCTAATCATATGAAATGAATAGAGCGTTTAGAGCATCCAAGAGTAGTGAGAGTTGAGCTTTGTGATTTTTAATGTTCGTTTGGTAAAAAAAAAACCAAGTAGTTTTATCTCTTTTTTTCGAGATGCTCATTTATAACGCTTCATGAAATATCATTTAGGAGTGTTGGCATTTAAGAGTTATTTAAACTTTGTAATTACACATACAACTACATCATCAAGTTTTTTATATAAAAGAAAAAAAACAACAATTGTTTACGACTATTACTCACCACTATTGCTTACTACCACTACTCACTACTACTGCTATTTTAGCCACGCACATCCTAAAAAGATAATAAGATAATGGGACAATTCTATTTTTGCCCCACCAAACAAATGTGCTTCCACTAAATGCCCCTAACTTTTTCTAGTTCTTCAAATGACCTAGGGCGACCGGAGCGACCTAGGCAAATGGAGGGACTTTCACAAAAATTGACACGTGTCCATCAAGTACGAGGGCGATCGGGGCGACTTGGGACAATAAGGACACTTGTCAAAATTTGATGAAAGTCGCCCTGGGGCACTTGGGGAAAGGAATGAAAGTCGCCTCGGAGCATTTACACTTAGTTCTCAAATTTTAAATGGATAGAAAAGGAAAAGAATGGGAAAAGGAAAAGAAAAGGAAGAGTAGATGAAGTGTTGGTTTACATGTTCTTGAGATACATGAAAGAAAAATGAAACTAATAATGAATCATGTTCTTAAGTTGGAGTAAAATGAAAAAAACTTGTTTAAATTACATTCACGCCCTTTGGTTGTTAGCATCAAATCTTTTAAAAGGGGCATATTAGTCTTTACACAACATAATCTTATGTTTCCTTTCCCTTTCCTGCCAAAAACGAGGTGAATATTTTTTAATAAAAGTTCCTCTCATTTTCCTCTCCAATTCCCTTTTCTATG
>BQNB010164348.1:0-14341 GCA_026074375.1 Tanacetum coccineum
TCATTGATTGTTGGTTTTTACACTTCTATATATATTTTATATTTTATTATATATTATATATATTTACGGTGTGAATCCGACACGATCAATGCCCAACCTTGTTACACTTCCTACATTTTACAGTGCATGGCCCTTCATGATGAAGCTTACACTTGTTGCAAAGAGGAAACGGTCCATTGTACGGTTTTCTCTTATTGTTGCCAGCCGTATAAGCTCTTGCCACATTTTGACCTCCAACATTTGGCCTTTTGAATGGTGGCTGCTGTCCACGGTTGTCTTTCTGATTGACCTTCAACCTTTTTTTGTTTTCAGCATTTTTCACAGCATAACCCTTCAACTTTTGGTCCATTAAGTTGTTGGCAATCCGAACATCATCTTGGAGTCTCGTGGGTCCTGCAGCAATCACATTACCTTGGATATTATCCGGGAGACCTCCAATAAACTTCTCAACCCAATCCTCCTCCTCGGGGACCATCTTGGTGCATATCATAGTCAACTCTTGAAATCTCTGAGTATAAGCAGCCAAATCATTGTTCTTCACGGTCAAATTCCACAGCTCAGATTCCATCTTTTGAATTTCATTTCTTAGGCAGTACACTTCAGCCATTAACTTCATGAGCTCTCTCCATGACATGGCAAATGCAGCATCAGTTCCAACGGTCCTCTTATGTGAGTTCCACCAAGTTAGTGCATTGTTTAACAGTGTGCAAGTAGCATACTGACTTGGTATTTCTCTGGACAATTGCTGATATGGAAAATTGTTTCCATCTTCTCAAACCACCTTATCAACCCGACAACTCCTTCTGTTCCCTTGAAGTTGAGTGGTTGACACTTCATGAAGTCTTTGTATGTACACTCTCGAGCAATAGGCCTAGCATCCCTATTATTCTCATTTGGATTTCCATTTCCACCATTTCCATTTCCATTTCCACCATTTCCATCTCTACCATTTCCATTCCCACCATATCCATTATCGCCGTCGCTGTTGTTTTGGCTTTGACTTTTAGCCTCGAAAGCATTTGCAGCATGGGTTGCTTCATAAGCAGCCAACGCTTTCTCCACTCGTCGGTTAACGAGTTCTTCGATTGCCTCCAGGGTCATACCAGAACGAGTGATAGTCATGTTCTACAACACAAGACATAGCACACAGTAAGATTCGATACGGGATATAGCCACTATAAATGGTAAATAAAGTATATAGAAAAATACAATAGAACATGTTTTGCCATAACAAGTAAATAAAAATAAAGATGAATACGCGAGAGAATCAAAACAAGTTTTTCATATCATATATAAAAGCATCACTCAGTTACATTCAACCCATAATGGGGAACTTGATTTACGCTAAAACTACTAACAACTGGTTCTACTATTAGTCCAAAGTCCATACACAACATCATAGACGAAAATCTAAATGCCTAACAGCGAATGTCTCTAATCTCCTAAATCGCATCCTGTCATAGTAGCGAAACCTACGGATCTACCTAAGCTCACTCTCCATAAAGCTCACATGTCGCCAAAACCTATCGGCTCTCGCTCTCTCCATCATCATGGTGCCTCGAATTCTTGCGTTGCTCCTCTCCAAGGACGCAACCTGATCAAGTAAGCTAGCTCTCTCTCCACCAGCAATCAAACTCCTCGCCTTCAACTCTCTCTGTCCCATCTCAATGTCCTTTATCCTCCGAAGAGGTATCTCTATAAAATGCTCATAAATATCCTGCAAACCCTCCTCGACCTGCTCCAAACTCTCTACAGCATCGGGCATAAGCATAGCATCAGGGATATCAATCCCGGCAACCACATCCACTCCAACCTCCATAGTACCTCTATCACTAGACTCGAGCTTGTCCTCAACCTCGTCCTCTACATCAAACCTAACATCGACCTCTATATCAATACACGCATCAACCCCAGTCACAACATCCCTATCTACTGCAACCTCAGCAGTCGTAGCATCAGCCTCAATGTCCTCTAACACATCTGTATCAATGTCCTCCTTAACACCATCCTCTGGTGAAATAGAATCCCTAAACCTCTTGTGAGGTGGAAGAAGATTAGCATAGGAAGGAACTAAAGCTCTCGTAGCATGGATAGATGAAGTTACGGTAGCAGCAGGGGACCTGCATCTCTTGCGAGATGATCCAGCAGATGACTCAAAAGAAGAATCCCCAGCTGACGACTCAGATGTCATCGGTGGATACATGGTAGATAATGGGGAATACCTCCAACAGAGATATGCCTCGCTACACCGTAGAGTCCTAACAAGTGATGGATAAACAAATCTCGGTGGTGTAGATGAATCAGCATCGGTGGTGTCTGGTGGTGTATGTCCGAATAAAGAATGACCCGAAATAGAATGTCCAGATGATGAATGATCTGAAGATGAATGACTCGATGATGATCCAGAAGTAAAACGATCCAAGTGATGTGATGTGTGCCTCAATGCTTAATGATGAGAAGGTAAAGGTCTAACCGACTTCCTTGTGGTTAATTCCCTACATGGCCTACCAAGATAAGTACGTTAAAGTCGACCAATTGTAATGTCCTCCCCGGGTCGGATAAGAATAGATCATCGTCGACGAATCTTGGGTGGGGCAACAACAGGTGCAAGTTGATACTCAGATGATGGTGCAACAATAGCAGATGGTGCGGGTAAAATGGGAGCAGTAAAGATCTCTAGAATAGAAGTAGTAGGTGATGATGATCGTAATGCAACTCTGCTCCTCCATCTAGTAAGCATAGCCTCATGAGGTGTAGGTGATACATGCCTCTCGGGTATCTCAGTATCTGACTCTGAATCATCTGAACCCAAAAAAGGTGAAACCATAGATGCTACAGATACGGGAGGTGGTGAACTCTTTGATGGATCAGCTTCTCACAATGAATGAGTATCAAACTCGAGCACCCCGACAGGTAAGGCAACTGTAGTCGCCCCCACCTCCGGTGCAACCGGGACCTCAACAGAAATAGAACCGATAAGGATAACTCGCAGAAAAGAGGATCCCACACTCTCGACTGATACGTCCAAAGAAATAGAAATAACCGGAGCTGCCATAACCTACAAAAGCAAGAGTTTATATAAATCCCCTTTTTATCAAACCATGCCAATGAGTGCAATGCAGGAAAAATATAGATGTAAGGTATAGTCATGGCAAAATTATACGTAATATAATTATGGAAGTGTATTATAATTAATACCTGTATACTTATCGATAGTACTTATATACGTAAGCAAGTAAACAAGTAGGATCACATACTGGTTATAGACCAGACCTAAATATACTACCTGGTTCTCTATAACATTGGCTCTGATACCAATCTGTCACACCCCTAAACGGGGCCTAGACGGAAACACGTGTCTGAGGGTGTGACGTCATAATGTACATCACACAAGATACAAAGAACGGCCTCTAAGGGTACGTTTGAAAATCCAACATCGTTGCATTAATTTAAAATAGTTAAGGTTTTACATAAGTTCAAAGATAATATGCGAAAGCGAATAAAAGGTTTTAAAGTTTGACAACGATATTAACAGATATAATAATAATTCTTGAAAATCGGTCCAATGCAAGGCAACACCATAAAGCAAGCAAAGACATCCACGGCTAAGCACCTGAGAAAAACATGTTAAAACGTCAACATAAAGTTGGTGAATTCATAGGTTTAAATTTAGTATTAAAAGTGGACCACAAGTTCGCAGTACGCATGTGACAGTTATAACAGATACAACTCCACATAAAAAGTATTTACTGTTGCGTTAAGCTCATGACACCGAAGCTCAATTAAAAGGAAGCATATTATATGCCAAACAAGAATTAATTGCCCTAAAGGTATCTGACCAAGATCACCTAGTGAAATCCGACATGGTATATATCCGTTTGTTCGTGTTTTTCGAATCTAGTAAGCGCTACTTACCCGGATAGGGATAATTAGTCCCAATAGATCTATTTACAACATTCGCGCTCACTCAACCGGTCCTCCGGTCAAGAAATTAACGGTTCATGATAGTTCGGGCATTAGTGGTCTATTCGCAACTTTTTTTTTGGGTTTTTTTTTTTTTTTTTTTTTTGTTGGTGGGGTTCTTAAGGCAACACGTAATCAGGAAAAAGGTAACGTAAAGTAACTGTGTCTATAGTTTAAAAACAAGCAATGTTTCTCACCCCAAAGTAGTAAAGTAAAGATAGTAAAACGTGAGGCTATGAACTCACCTTTAGAAAATGGTGAGATAATTATCAATGAAGAGATATAATGCCAAGAGGTCCTACTTGCGACCTAAATCAATGACGCGTCTTAGAAAGACGTAAAGTATACGAAACTTGTACGAATCGTTTATAAGAGAAAAAGTCATCCATGAGTGTTTGTGCTTTGACTTAATTAACAAAACGTGACTAAATAAAATTATAGAGTTTTTCGTTAAGTTTCGACGTTTAACCAAATATTACAATTTTTAGTAAGTTTTTATTTTAGGAAAGTTTTTAGTTTCGGGACGTTAATACCGTCCCCTATATTTGCTAAATTCCATATTTCCTTAAACGTACTAGAGAAACCTAAACGTTTAACTTCCATGTCCATCTAACTCATATTCACTAAAATTACTATTTTTAGTAACCTTAATGCTTTCCCTAAAATATGTTAACGACGTTCTAAATATTACAAATCAATATATATGTGATAATATATGTTTGCTAGTGTTTTAAAAGCTCAAAATATCTCGAAAGTGTCCGAAAACCCATTTTACTATTCACATCAGCAACTATTCATTTGGTTTTGCCGAAAAATGTTTCAAGTTTCATTTGGCTATAACTTGGCCGTTTTAAGTCCAATTTTAATGTGCGATATATGAAAAACTATCTAATTGAAACAAGCTCTCCAAAAACTACTTTTACGCCTAATGAAAACATTTCTAAGTCGCTCAAAACCTCAAAACCATTTTGGATCAGCAACTACCTTTTTCTCAAACGCTTCCAAAAATCACACCAAACTTCACAATAGTGCCTAGTCTAGCCTAAGCTCCATTCACAACTAATCCAAAACAAAACCACACCAAAAACTAACCTAATCCCTTCATTTCTATTGTTGCAACTCTTATTCAACTCTCATCTCACCAAAAACATAATATTTAGCTAGTGAAACAAACTAACATTATTATTTATAAAATCTTGTTTTATAATCTTTCAAACATTAAAACACAACATATGGATGTATGGATATTGAACATATATAAAAGAACATAAGTAAATCAGAAGAAAAGATCAAGACACTTACAAGAATGAAGAACAAGTAGAGAAATCACAAATTTTGAAACCCTAGTTTATAAACTCTTGAAAGACCCTTGAAATCAAAGAACTAATACTTCAAACCATCTTAGATGTTCTTAAAAATAAACCTTGTATACTTGGATCTTGCAAGAAATCAAAGAAAATGGAAACCCTAAAAGGGGTGGGTGTGTCGTGAGCTTCAAGAGGGGAGGAGGAAAAGAAATTTTTTGTTGGTGACTTTGGAAATGATATGAAACCCTAAGTTGTGATATGTATATGTATTTATAGGACAAAAGATGGTCTAGGGTTTCTTTGTTTGTAGTATCTAGTGACCAACACACACCAAAGGTGTGTATATACCTTGTTCGACCGAAACATCCCCACAAGGACCATTTGGTTCAAATTTTGAATCATGGTTCATTATTTATGCTTAAGAGCTAGTCAAAGGTCTTAGTCTAAGTCTTACAAGAGTATAAGAGCTCACATGTTAGTAGTGCATGGTAAGTGTGCATGAGAATGACACTCTCATGTGTCACTATCCATCACATGCATGAGGAATTCAAATAAAAGATGCTCTTGAATTAATTTCAAGACTTATGGTTGCATTTGGTTTGGGTTAGGCATCCGATTTAATAGAGGGGGAGGTTATGAATGAAATTTTTGGCTTACAAACATGAGATGGACGATAACTAAAGTTTACACGAAAAGATTTTGGGTTTTTGGGGTTCCGTTATGTCAAAAACGCGAAAAACGTAATTTAAACGTTAAATCATAAAAATAATTATCGGAGGTGATCGTAAACTATGAAACACTTAAAAATGATAAAATAACTCATATAATGTCTAAACTAATCAAAATCCGAAATCAGAACGCCTCCAATGACGTTTTTCAGATTTACGCGGGTTAACTTCCTAGTAAACTGCCAGATTCAAACGTAACGTATAAAAGTCAAAAATAATTGTCGGAAAAGTTTAAAATATTGACCTGAAATTTTTGAGGTGTGACATTGATGGCCTTCGAGAATGTGTTAATTTTATTGGTAATCTCGCTTTTTTATTGTTTGAAATCGGCTTCAAACTTGGATAATCTAGCATCTTGAGATGCAATAAAATTAGACACCAATCCTTCGAGATTTGATTGATTATTAAAATTTTAAGGATTATTGTTGAAGGGGCGATTCAGGAACGAACCATTAGGCTGAAAACGATTAGGTGGGTTTGAAAAATTATTTTGAGAATTTTGAGGTTGCCTCCACCTAAGGTTTGGGTGACTTTTCCATGACGGATTAAAGGTGTCTGATGTGCGGTAGTCATAGGACTTCTACACGAAGTTTTACAACTTTCTAGGCAGTGTACCTAATCGTTGCAGTGTAGTATAGGCAAGACTCAATGGTTGTTATCGTTCTCTAGGGGAATAGGTTGGGAAGGCTCGAACAGGGCTTAGCCGAGATCTACAAGATTGAAAGGAGATTATTTTTGTATTTTTATATTTTATAGAAAGTATGTAAATTTAATGGTTTGAGAGGTTGGTTGATTAACTAATTATATAAACTTAATATAATCTATAATACTAGTGATAACTTTATGATAAGGTAATGTATTTACTTAATCATGCATTACTCATTAGATTGCTTCTCCTGATCATGTTGCCTTGTCACACTCGTGATGATCTGTGTAAGTATTTCCAAAGTCATGAACGAATTACACGAACCCGCAGTCTATTTAATATTCCGTTAAGGCAACGCACAAGTAAGGTAGTATGAAGACTATTACAAGGCCCCTAAGAGTATATTAAATGCAATTGAAATATCTTAAGAGGGATCAACCATATTAGGGGTAAGGTAGTATGAAGACTGTTACCGATGGTGTCCTTTCTACACACTCACGTTTCCTTAGACGTCTATGCTAATTTAATATCTTATGGCTAGTTTTCTAAAGCCTAACGCGCACGTTCATTACAAGAAGGGTTTAGCCTAACATGTTATAAAGGAAGCAAGAACATAGATCAACCAAACAACAAATAGACATATTGAATGATTAAAGATAAATAATCTTACTTGATTAAAACATGGATAAAGGTCAACTACAATAGGGTTTTTAAGCCCTAAAGACGACCTAAAACCTGACAAAGTACTTAGGGTTTGGCTCCCAAAAGTTATACAAAGTTACACACTTAAAACCCTAAATTCGATTTAATATATATAGAGAAATCACTGCGATGGCGTCCAGTTATGGTCGCGACGCCGTCACAAGATAGAATCTTCTAGGTCTGATTTGAATCGGTTACGTCCTGATGCCGTCGTCAATTTCCTGACGTCGTCACTAGAAAGATTGCGACGACGTCGCTTTATGACTGCGATGCCGTCTCCACGCACTGTTTGCACAATTCTTCAAGAGATTTGGTGTAGGTCCGTATTCTTGTTCGTTTCTTCTCCAAACGAGCCCAAGTAACATGTATTTCCTCTAAATGCCATCCAAGTGCTAAAAACCTAAAAACAAATGATTAAGCACATAATATGGGCATATTTGCATGATTTAAGGGGTTAAGTAACCCTGAAATAGTGTATAAAATGGCACCTCATCAAATACCCCTACACTTGGAATTTGCTTGTCCTCAAGCAAATAGGCTTTTCTACCTGGACAAAAGCAATATTGGGGTCATTTAACCTACTCTCTAAAAGCATTTTACGACACAACCTTCTAGACCTCGTAATTAAAAGCACGAAAAGTACATACTAGCACCTCACATAAGTGTTTAGGATTCTCTCTTTCACTCGGTATATAATAAATTATAACAACTATGGGAAACGGAAAATTAACACTCATTACCTGTCATAGCACATAAATTACCATAGGCTTAGTAATAGATCAAACCTCCACCGCTAGGCGTAAGTATTAATCATTACTATCAAAGAGGTCTTTTAAAGGGTTGTGAGGTGTAGGTGTGAGATAACATTAACGAAAACGAAAATGGATGGGATACATTTGAGGAGTGACTTTTAGGTGAATTTGAGGTGAAAGGGTTAGCTAATTATTTATACGAATACACGTTGTTTGGGTTGCTAAGCCAAGAACTCGGACAAGATATACAAACTCTACACAACTCTATATCGATCTCTTTCTTTTTCTTTTTTTGACTTTATGATAAACATAACATAAGCAAATGACAGCCCGTACATTTTTTCACTCTTTTTTATATACATTTTTTTCGTACACTTTTGCCCTGCCATTGCTTAAACATATAATACATCATGGGGGTTTATAGATACACCCCTACACTTGAACTTTTACATACTCGATATTTACAATCTAACTAATGACCCGAATTGAGGTGGATCAACATAACATGGAGCTTATTGAGCTCTATTGGGGGTAATAAATTACTTCTTCCCCAATTCTTCATAAGATGAATACTACCATGAATCCCAATCGTCCCAAAATAGTATTTACAAGGATAAGGACTTAGCAACCGTGTACTCAATAATTAACTTTGGGTTAAAACAATAATGTACTAAAAGCGAGTACATACAAGGTAGGCTAAGGTGATTTGGGTGTAACAATTGGTTCAAGGGTGACAATGCTCTTCATTAATAGTCCGGCTTAACCAGAAAATTACAAGAACCGTGAAAAGGATAGGCTCGAAGGGTTGTACTAGGGGTATCATGCACTAAAAATGAGTGCATGGCAAGGGTGTGGGATAGTTATATAGTCGATGTGACCATAATAACAGTTACAGGTTTAAAACATGGGTTAATCCATGCCGATTCTTCGTAGCAAATCCTGATACTTACGTATGTAGTCTCGGGATGCATCACAAAAATAAGTCTAGAATTTAAAAAATACTACCGTACACTCAAATAATTTAATTACCAATACCATGCTTCCAGAAACGGCGGACAAAGACCATACGTACACATCTGTAATGATAGAATAGACACATATGACTGCATCGAACTTTACATTAAGAAAGTTAAAGGTATATAACTATCTGGGTATCAAAAATGGATTACCCGAATTCCTAAAGATCTAGAAGTGAAAACCTCACAATTTTTGGTGAATTATTGAGGGTTTTGTGTTAGTCCTATACATTCCTATCCCCATAAGAGAAACGCTATTAATACTTGGTTTTTGTTGGTATGTGTCATATTTTTTTAAAATTTTGAGTCAAAATTACCGTTTATGCTATGTTCGATATATTACCCATCATTTTAAAGAACAAGCAAATGGCAAATGAAGGAATAGTTTCTAAGGCTTATTTCCCCTACACTTAAGTTGAACATTATTCCCAATGTTCTATAGAAGTACCCGTATGAACGAATAAAGGGAAAAGAAAACAAGTGAAAGAAACTAGTTCTCCCCTGGTTTGCTCAATAATGGAGAAGAAACTGCGATAACTGTAAATCGTCCTCAAGATCATACAATGAAACTTCCTAAGATTTCAAGCTTTTTTCTCATCAAAATATAACCTGGTATCAAAGACAAAGACAACTACACAAGCAGTAAAATCAGGCAGGATAGATATATTACATACGAGGTTTGGGGTTTTGACTCTATGAAAGCAGTAAAATAGAATGAGAAGTATTGATGTTAGTCAAGAGGTTTCTGCAGGTTATAAAAGAATTACAAATTTAAATGTTGTGCAAACTATTTTTCGAAAATACTTGAAATTTTTTAAATTTTCTTGTAGCTGGGCTGACGACGCCGTCAGGAGAATCCTGGCGGCCGTCTCATAGCTTCTGAGAGAAGAATTTTTAATTTATTTTTCTTGAAAAACTTTCCATGTACGCGATTATATAAGTTATTTCCTGTATGAATTACTGCATGAAACCTGAGATTAGCCAATACAATCATATGACTTCGAATTGAACTCTAATAATACTAAACAATTTCATTAATATGTTGAATTGGTTCTTAAAAACAGATATTTCCTACAACTTATTTGTTGCAAAATACCTTGAATTGCATTTAGACGAGGTTAAAAACAAAGCAAAGCATGATTACAATATGATGAATTCAACATCAAAAAGAATTAAATAAAGAATGAATTAAAACACAAGACACACCTAATATAGCGATATAAAGTAAACATTGGGTTGCCCTCCCAGAAGCGCTTTTCTTTATTTATGAAGTCTTAGCTAGACTCGAAGTCACACGCCTACGTGACTTCCTCTCATCAGGCAAATCCAGTCTACAGAGGTAAAAATATCGGGTCCAAGCTCTAAACATTCTTTGTAGAACCCTAATATTTTGCTCATCACGTACTCTACCCCTCTTCTTTTGTCCTCCTCGTTCCTAAGGTAGACTGACTTAGTGTGCTCTCTTTCTAGATCTGATGGTGAGTCGTACTGTTCTATCTTATGGGGCATCTTATAGGCAACTTCATTGGTCCCGTTTGTGAACCTTACTATACCTTCGGGTGGGTCATGAGTCATGTTGGATATTTCAACAAAGGGTTTTCCTAGTACCACTTGAGATAGCCTAGGGTCTATAATTAAACTGATATCCTCAACAATCATAAAGTCTGTGACATAAGTGAAGTTCCCTACGAAAACATGTATTCTCTTAATTCTTCTCGTGAAATTGCTAACTCTTCTATCCGAATTTTCCCTAGGGTCAAGTTTTCTTCTCATGATCCAATTATACATCATTCGAGTCATGATATTTAAAGGGGAGTTAGGATAAATGTAGGCTTTTTCCACATGCACATGTCCAATGTGGCTAGGTTTGGAGTAATCTCCAAGAGTACGGACAGGATTTGCATCTCTCGTGGTGGTTGACGAGAATGATTTATGAAACAAATAACACAAAGAAAAGATAGACTACAAAAAGCTAATATAACGGAAATAAAATCTCACTTGAAAGGATTCAAGCGAGTAGAACTAAGCTAAACTAAGTTTGAAACCTAACTATTCCCCGGCAACGGCGCCAAAAACTTGATGTGGTAGTCGTAGGACTTCTACACGAAGTTTTACAACTCCCTAGGCAGTGTACCTAATCGTTGCAGTGTAGTATAGGCAAGACTCGGGGGTTGTTATCGTTCTCTAGGGGAATAGGTTGGGAAGGCTTGAACAAGGCTTAGCCGAGATCTACGGGATTGAAAGGAGATTATTTTTGTATTTTTATATTTTATAAAAAGCAGGTAAATTCAATGGTTTGAGAGGTTGGTTGATTAACTAATTAATTAAACTAAATATAATCTATACTACTGGTGATAACTTTATGATAAAATAATGTATTTGCTTAATCATGCATTACTCATTAGATTGCTTCTCCTAATCCTGTTGCCTTGTCACACTCGTGATGATCTGTGTAAGTATTTCCTAAGTCATGAACGAATTACACGAACCCGCCGTCTATTTAATATTCCGTTAAGGCAACGCACAAGTAAGGTAGTATGAAGACTATTACAAGGCCCCTAAGAGTATATTAAATGCAATTGAAATATCTTAAGAGGGATCAACCATATTAGGGGTAAGGTAGTATGAAGACTGTTACTGATGGTATCCTTTCTACACACTCGCATTTCCCTAGACGTCTATGCCAATTTAATATCTTATGGCTAGTTTTCTAAAGCCTAACGCGCACATTCATCACAAGAAGCAACAGTAAAAGGATCTACAATCCAACTTTCATGCAATCATAAGCAAATACAAAGGAGGGTTTAGCCTAACATGTTATAAAGGAAGCAAGAACATAGATCAATCAAACAACACATAGACATATTGAATGATTAAAGATAAATAATCTTACTTGATTAAAACATGGATCAAGGTCAGTTACAATAGGGTTTTTAAGCCCTAAAGACGGCCTAAAACCTGACAAAGTACTTAGGGTTCGGCTCCCAAAAGTTATACAAAGTTACACACTTAAAACCCTAAATTCGGCTTAATATATATAGAGAAATCGCTGCGACGGCGTCCAGTTATGGTCGCGACGCCGTCACAAGATAGAATCTTCTAGGTCTGATTTGAGTCGGTTACGTCCTGACGCCGTCGTCAATTTCCTGACGTCGTCACTTGAAAGACTGCGACGGCGTCGCTTTATGCCTGTGACGCCGTCTCCACGCACTGTTTGCACAATTCTTCAAGAGATTTGGTGTAGGTCTGAAGTCTTGTCTGTTTCTTCTCCAAATGAGCCCAAGTCACGTGTATTTCCTCCAAATGCCATCTAAGTGCTAAAAACCTGAAAACAAATGATTAAGCACATAATCTGGGCATATTTGCATGATTTAAGGGGTTAAATGACCCTAAAATAGTGTATAAAATGACACCTCATCAAATACCCCTACACTTGGGATTTGCTTGTCCTCAAGCAAATGGGCTTTTCTACCTAGACAATAGCAATATTGGGGTCATTTAACCTACTCTTTAAAAGCATTTTACAACACAACCTTCTAGACCTCGTAATTAAAAGCACGAAAAGCATATACTAGCACCTCACATAAGTGTTTGGGATTCTCTCTTTCACTCGGGTGTATAATAAATTATAACAACTATAGGAAACGGAAAATTAACACTCATTACCTGTCATAGCATATAAATTACCATAGGCTTGGTAAAGGATCAAACCTCCACCGCTAGGCGCAAGCATTATTCATTACTATCAAAGAGGTCTTTTTAAAGGGTTGTGGGGTGTAGGTGTAAGATAACATTAACGGAAACGAAAATGGATGTGATACATTTGGGAGTGACTTTTTGGGTGAATTTGGGGTGAAAGGGTTAGCTAATTATTTATACGAATACACGTTGGTTGGGTTGCTAAGCCAAGAACTCGGACAAGATATACAAACTCTACAAAACTCTACATCAATCTCTTTCTTTTTCTTTTCTTGACTCTAATATAAACATAGACATAAGCAAATGGCAGCCCGTATATTTTTTCACTCTTTCTTTTATATACATTTTTTTCGTACACTTTTGCCCTGCCATTGCTTAAACATATAATACATCATGGGGGTTTATAGATACACCCCTACACTTAAACTTTTACATACTCGATTATTTACAATCTAACTAATGACCCGATTTGAGATGGATCAACATAACATGGAGCTTATTGAGCTCTATTGGGGGTAATAAATTACTTCTTCCCCAATTCTTCATAAGATGAATACTACCATGAATCCCAATCATCCCAAAACAGTATTTACAAGGATAAGACTTAGCAACCGTGTACTCAAATAATTAACTCAGGTTAAAACAATAATGTACTAAAGGTGAGTACATACAAGGTAGGGTAAGGCGATTTGGGTGTAACGATTGGTTTAAGGGTTGACAATGCTCTTCATTAATAGTCCAGCTTAACCAGAAAATTACGAGAATAGTGAAAAAAGATAGACTCGGAGGGTTGTACTAGGGGTATCATGCACTAAAAATAAGTGCATGGCAAGGGTGTGAGATAGTTATATGATCGGTGTGACCATCATAACAGTTACATGTTTAAAACATAGGTTAATCCTAGTGCCTCTTATCTAGCAAATCCTAATACTCACTATGTGGTCTCGGAATGCATCATAAAAAAAAGTTCTTGAATTTAATGTACTACCGGTACACTCATATAATTTAATACCAATACAAATGCTCCAGAAAAGGTGACAAAGATCATACGTACACATCCGTAATAACGTAATAGACACATATGACTGCATTCGAACCTTAACTCGAGAAAGCTAAAGGTACAAACTATCTTGGGTATCAATAAAGGATACCCGAATTTCTAGAGATCTAAAGGCAAACCTCTCATTTTTTGGGTGGAATTTTGAGGGTTTTTTGTGCTAGTCATACACATTCCTATCCATGAGACGCTATTAATACTTGGTTTTTGTCGGTATGTGTCATAAAAAAATTTAAATTTGGGTCAAAATTACCTTTTTATGCTATGTTTTGATATATTACCCATCATTTAAGGAACAAGCAAATGGCAAATGAAAGAATAGTTTCGAAGACTTATTTTCCCCCTACATCTAAGTTGAACATTGTCCCCAATGTTCTATAGAACTACTCGTAAGAACAAATAAAAGGAAAAGAAAATAAGGAAAAGAAACTAGTACTCCCCTGGTTTGCTCAATAACGGAGAAGACACATG
>BQNB010164349.1:0-14341 GCA_026074375.1 Tanacetum coccineum
TGTTTTCTTAACGGCGAGTTGGGTAATTTTTATTATTATTTATTTATAAATAAATTACTCAACCCGCTGGTTGCTCAAACGGCGGGTTGACCAACGGCGGGTTGACTAACGGCGAGTTGTATAAACAGCGGGTTGCCATAATTCTCTATTACTTTTATGTCCAACAGGTAAACCGCCGTCTCTCGGCGGTTTGGTCGAATATTTTATATATTCGCGGCGGGTTGCTCAATTCGCTTAACGGCGAGTTGGCATTCTGCCAAGCGGCGGTTTGGGCTAAATTTCATCAGGGATTTTCTAATGACCCAGTTGCTTTTCTAAATCCCATCAGGGCTTAGTTAACAAGTAATTGATCCTGTTGGATAATTGAAAGATTTTAATCAAAACCAGAATTTCAACCTTTCTAATCATTCGTGCTGTTACATGATTTTGTCAATACTAATGTTCTCTCTAACTTCGTTTCTCTGCAATGTTTGTCTTCTTTGTTAAATGCTCTATTGCAGAATTCGATGGCAGAACAAAATGTTCCCGCTCAACCTCCTACAAGAACTGATGAGCAGATTGTTCCACGCTCTCAGTGGTTAACAATCGGGAAAAGCAACCTCCTGTTCAATGCACAAAAGATCCAAAAGAATCCCATCTTTCAGATATCAGTGGACATTCTGAAGAATACCAACTTCTTCCAAGCGTTGACTGCATCTGCAAATGTTCCTGCTATCTACCTGCAACAGTTCTGAGAAAATGTCATATAATTGAGAAGACTGGGGTTTATAGCTGTCTAAATTCTTGATGAACAATGGTTCGATCTAAGTGCTGATCTTCTTAGAAAGGCATTAGCGATCACTCCTGTCAACCCATCTCACCCATTTGAGTTACCTCCGACTGGTGACACGGTGCTAGATTTTGTTAATGAGCTGGGATATCCTGAACCTATAGAATTTGTCTCCAGTATACGGACGAATTATGTGTATCAACCTTGGAGGGCAATTCTATCCTTGCTCAACCAGTGCCTGACAGGAAAGACGTCTGGCAGTGACAAACCCAGACACCCAGTTCTGCAAATGCTGTGGGGAATCGTCACCCAACATAAGGTTGATCATGCAGAGCTAATTATGGGAAGAGTTTAATCAAGGATCCACGACCTTTTTTCACACCAAAGCTAAGCCACTAAAAATAACCAGTCTGAAGAAACCCAAACGAGAAAGCAACTCTCTCTCATCCTTATGGGATGATTTTCGAAAGTAATAATCTATTACTTTGGCAAGAAATAACCAACATCATCGTCGTCCATGGATTCTGTGTTCAATCACACTGGAGATCGATTATGTTTAGGATAATTCCATAAAGTTTGTCCTAAAGGTGAGACAGTGAAGTGTTTGGAATGGCAATCCTCGATTCCCCTGATAAATGTTAGCCATTAAAACAATCCTCTTATTATCACAACTATCTGAAAATGGTTGCTGCAAATACCAAGAAAACTCCTCGAGAAAGTGCAAGCGTACAACCAGCAACCAAGCGTGCTACTCCCAAAAAGCCGACTACCACCAACCAGTTAACAATCAAGCCAGCTCTCCACGACAAAGAACCTTCCAAGCGCAAGCTTCCACAGAAAGGTGAGGAAGGGAAAGCCGGACTTTCAAACCTTGTTGACGAAGATGATGAAGATCAACAAGAATCTATTCCTCACGAAGAAGGTAATGTCTGATCTCGAACTAGCTATGAAGTTAGTTTGGAACCCAACCTCAGGAAAAGGGAGAAGGAGAAGGTGTTGATGCAGGACCTGGAACGAGCTATCATAAGCTTAGCTTAGATCTCCATTCCTGCCACAAGGTCAGGGCACCTGTCAAAGGAGTAACGTAAGGGAAACCAGGTTCAGAAGCGACTCCCAAATTGCATGAAGTAGTAGGAAGTGAAGCGTTGTTTCTGAAGAACAAGTAGCTCATTCCCTGGTTCAATATGTCTAAGAAGAAAAGAACTAATGATCAGTTTTGCTATTTGCCATACGTGATCAAAATCTCCTCTGATTCGCTCGGGTCCTGTTCTCAACCTGAAAGTTGATACCTCAGAGAAGTGGTCCCATGAATCAGTCATCAACATCTAATTCAGAACAACTGAAAAGTGATTAATATATCTGGTACTCCCAAGGTAAAAAGTTCAGGTGAAATTGTCTCGTTCTACCGTAACATCAGGATTAGCATTTCCTGTATCAGGCCCTGAGAAAAGCTCATGAGGCTACAGGCTCGGACCAGACCCTGAGCCCATGCAAGAAGACGACTGCGATCAGACTCTGGAAATTACATGTGTCTCTTGCTGGACCAAACCTGAGCACTTGGATGATGCATCATTGCAACAGCTCTACCACAAGGGTTCATGGAAAACATGAAAGCTCATAACATGGCGAACTGTGTCCTCAATGATAAACCAGAAGTCATTGCTGGTTCTATGTCTTCTGAAAATCTCGATGACACTGTTAACTTTGGGGATCAATTTCTTTAATGACACAACCAACAAGAAGATGATCAGGAGAAATCTAAAGCTAGAGAGGAGTCTGATTCCACTATACCTGATCCTAGTCATCAGACAGTAACGTCAACTCCTCCCGTGATTGCTCCCTTCACAGCTGTCACATCTTCAAAACCATCATTACTGGTTCACCTTCCAATCCTCCACCAATCAATACTGAAAGCTACAACAATCACCACATCTCTCCTTGAAATCACTCCATTCAATCGCCTTCAGCTAAGGTAGCAAGTTGGAGCAAGAATGTCTGAAGTGAAGAGACTGATGTTTTGGCTCAATAAGATCCAAGTTCCTGGTGTGATAATTATTTCGGTACGGAAAACTTGTGCTGCTTCTCTTAAGGGGCTCGCTTGAACGACACACTGCCGTTAATGAGAAATACTCTGTGTTGCCTGGCCAGATTTTGTCAAGAATTCAGGAATCTGAAAGACTTCGATGGAGATTATAAAAAAGCCAAAAAGGAACAAGGATGAGGGAAACAAGATTCAACTTACTCCATCAGGTCAAACTGATAAGTTGAGCCGTTGAAGAATTTGATCTAAAAAAGTGCTCTCTTCAGTCGCAGAATAAGAAGAAGTCTGCCAACAAAACACTACAAAATACCGTCTATACCCATGCTCCTCAATAGAAGCTTTGATAGCGGATGAAGTCGCAGGATAAGGAAGTTGCAGACCAAGTAAAGACCACAAGAAGAAAACATGACAGTGATGATGATGAAGACGTGATCGATGATGGAGGCCCTTCAGCTAGATTCAAACCAGGGTAGGTCTACAAAGAAAAGGCGATCTGATTATGCCGCTTCTGGGTAGCTAAACCTCCTCCGGAAAGATGATGACCAAAGTTTACAGAAGCAAGGGAGTCTGATGCATTGCGTCAAAACTAAAAACCCATCTTTCAACCTCAACTGGATGGGCAGTTCACGACACTAGAGATTAGGGTGCGACTCTTCGATTCACAGATATGATCCCCGAATCAGAACAACTCTGGTAACAATCTTCAGATGACATATCAAAGCAGGATGAACAGGGAATGTCTCAGAATGGAGGACATGACAATGCTCACATTCCCAAGGTGTCGACCACTACCTGGTTTAAGCCGATCCAGAAAGTGAGAGATCGATGCTTTGCTGAACCAGAATGGGGACAATTTCCCGAATGATTTCCCAGAGCAGAATAACACAACTGGGCAAATGCATACGCCTCAACATATAAAGTTCCTGAGGAAAACAAGCTCCAAAGGAAGACGTATGATATTGGGTCATTCATCAAATGGTTCTGCAGGACAATCTGGAAAGTAGAAGCTTTGCTCATAGCTGATTTAGAAGGATAAAATTCAACCTTGTTTAAGCCTTTTCACAAGAACAGTGTTCTTTCTTGTCAATATCAGATGGAATGATGCACAAGTTGCGCTATATAGGTTGAATTGTGAGAACTATTCATGAGGGGTCATTCATAATTCTGAGAAATATATATGAACCACTGCCCTTAGGAGGTCCACCAGGTCAGGTAACCATTCAACCGCAATTCTTCTTCAATAGGGATCTAGACTATCTTCTGACAGGTGACAAAGAGCGAAGAATTACCACAATCCTACGAATCACTCACCTATCCATATCAAGCTCAAAGCAGCTCGTTACTGACTTTCGGGCCCTTTGAAGAATTCGGTTCCATCGTTATGGTTGAGAGTGAACGCGAATATGACATCAGTGCGGTCTATAGCATCACTCACTGGTGGTTTAGGAGGAAGGAATTCTATATCAACAAACACAGTGAGTCCTCTGATCGTCGACAAGTCACGATCGCCCACATGCGAATTCTCAGTGTAGTCAGTGTCAAGTGTTTGAAAAAATATGGATATAACTAATCAGAGAGATCATTCTTCGCCGTGTGATTACCAAGAATAACAAGATCTTGGAAAAGGGGATTTCAATATCTTCATCCAAACGATTTTGAAGATCTGTTCTTCTTTCAATATCAAGAAAAGCTCAACCATCTGCCCAGACAGACAAGACTAGTCTCTAACACTGCCCGTCAACATGTGGCACAAGAAACCTGGTGATAAGGAATCGTATGGGAGAACTTGCCAACTCGGGATTGAAAGCTATCAAACAAAGGTAACCTTGAACGTTCCTAATTAGATGCATCCGACTATTACTTCAAAGAAGGGACTATACGATGTCCCTAAGCCAAGAGCAGTTGCTCTATAGAGACAGAATAATATGAAAGATGATGGAGGCTCTGAATGTGCCTTCAAAGTTTAGTGATGGGACGTTGACAAGAGTCATGGGAAAAGCTTGGGACAAATGGTTAAAAGACTTTCATCTGTTCGAGTCATAAGGGCTGGAGACAAGGAAGTGGGTCAGAGGATGACAAGAGAGAAGCAAAAGACTTCATCACAGATATCGAGAAAAGACTACAGATCAGAAGATCTATCGAAGTCTAGAAAGCTTTGTTGAGGAAGAGTAAGATATTGACTACAGGTGATCAACAGAACAACGTGACGACATGTCAGTACAATCAAATGGTCATTCTTATTTACTTATGTGAATAATATTACCTGGTACATTAGTAGCTAGTTAATCTCTTGATGATTAAGTGTAGGAGTAATTTATATCCCTCAACGATTGAGGGGGAGCAGTTATATGTCTCTTACACGACTTGCGAATTAAGGCCATACTTTTCTCCCAAATTTTATAACATATTTAAATCAATTGATATCCAAAATGTCAAAGGGTTTAAAATTTTTGATAAGGGGAGAAAATGTGATTAAAATATGTGTATAATAATAACTGTGATTATTAGGATCTTATACTAGCCCAAACGGTCTAAACAATTTCCGAATACCGAAGCACATTTTGAGGGGGGAGCGTTGGAATATATAAAAATCGATCGTGGTACTAAAACGCTTTGATATTTATATCATAATGCATATTGAATTTTCAATGGTTTTATGGAAAGGAGAACTGTACCAAAAGACTGACCATGCATTTTACTTAATTGGAGTTATAAGGTTGGTAAGGTTAGGTACTATTCCCGATGATCCAACCAAAACCGGAGGGATCTACCCAGGGACAATCCACTAGTTAGTGTAGAAGTCCTTAGGTATGACATGGAAAAAGGAGTAAAAGTGAGAATAAGGGAAAAGTGCCGACTGAGATGGAGCTAGTACTGGAATAAACCCAACAAGGTTCTAGTCATGAAGTCTCGGTAAGCACTGAAGGGGTTGAAGAATTAAAAAGAATTGTAAAGATAAAGGGTGTAAAGAAAGAAGCCCTTCTTTCACTTAGGCAGAAACCGGGTCAATTCATATGCTGCCAGAATCACTAAGATGATTGCTGACATTGAAGATCGTCATCATGGACCCAGTGATGCAATGCACAACCCTCCCCAGCCACTCAGAATCTTTCAAAAGATTTCTGTTTCATTTCTCACGGAGATAAAACACGTTATCTATTGACTTTCTCACTCCGAGTTAGTTGATATTGAAAAGGTGGCAGTCTGCTCCAGCCTCCGATAATTAAAACCAAAACGCACTATTGAGTCTAGAGCCAAGAGATCGTCAGTTAATCTCGTTAGGACACATATCCAATTATCTTGTCTTTCACACACTGTGAAAACAAGTCCATCATAAGAGTCCTACGCATTATCCTTGTGATATTGCCAGAACATCCGAGTGAAACTATAGTTTTTCACAATGAAGATGGAAATCCTGCTAGAGCCAACATAAAACAAGCTCTAGGTAGGTGACTTGTGCGATTCTACAAGAATCAAACTTGTGTCAACTGGAAAGAAACAATGGTGCGACTCTGTGTGAATCAAACTTGTTCCAGTATAAGAATTGACGGTTATTCATAGTTTGACAAACATTCAAAACTTTCGAAGTGTTACAAAAGTCTTTTATAAGAAACACTTAGAATGTCTTTTCAAATCAATTTTCTCTTTAGTACTAACTGTTTCATTACAGGATATCGTAAAGATGGAGATAGAGATGGAAAGTCCGAGTTCCTGAGATGTCAAGTAAATAACCAAATGTTCAGACACGACCTACACTTGTTATGATGTTATGAAAAACCTCATAAAGGTGTCAAAGCTTCCGCAAACTCTGATGTCAAGTATTCATTCACAAGTGCACAAGATGGCGTATTATTACAAGATGATGTAAGATTATGTTTGGGCAATGATCTCAAGAAAGCTCAAGATCACAGTCAAAGACATGTGTAAGATAAATCAAAAGATCTCTACACTAAACGTTCAAGATATTAAAAATGTCCACGAGCTAATAACGGAAGTAATAAAGTTTGGCATTTTCTTCAAACAAATGAAGAAGCTCATCGCAGAACTCCCAATGCTAACCGCACCTAAGGAAAAGGAGGAGTTAATAATATATTTAGCCGCGGCCAAGGAAGCCATCAGTGCAGTATTAATGACAGAAAGGGAAGGCAAACAAATACCAGTATACTTTGTGAGCCGCGCCCTACGAGGGCCGGAGATCAACTACAACCCCATGGAAAAATTGGTGTTAGCTTTGCTCAGTGCAAGCAGGCGGCTGAAAAGATACTTCCAAGCACACGCAATCATTGTAATCACGGATCAGCCGATAAAGCAACTATTGTCAAACTCAGAAATCAGTGGGAGGATGCTAAAGTGGAAGTTTGAACTAGAAGGATATGACATCCAATACAGGCCGAGGGCATCAATCAAAGGACAAATACTAGCGGATTTTATTGTGGAACGGCCGGAGGAAGAATCCCCGGATGTACCCATGACGGAACCGGAGGAAATACCGGAACCTTGGACCCTTTTTACAGACGGATCATCTTGTATAGATGGTTCCGGAGCAGGACTAATATTAACAAATCCGGAAGGGGCAGAGTTCACATACGCCATGAGGTTCAGATTTGAAGCTACTAACAATGAAGCCGAATATGAAGCATTAATAGCCGGTCTCCGGATCGCAGAACAAATGGGCGTAAAGAACCTGCAAGCACATGTAGACTCAAGACTTGTAGCCAATCAAGTTAATGGCTCTTATGTCGCCAAAGAATCAGGCATGATCCAATATTTGAACAAAGTAAAAACGCTCGCAAGAAGCTTCAGGGAATTTTCCATCAAGCAAGTACCACGGAGCGAAAACAAGAAAGCAGATGCCCTAAGCAAGATTGCATCCACAAGCTTCGCACATCTCAGCAAACAGGTACTTGTGGAAGAACTGAAGGAGAAGTCCATAAACGAAAAGGAAATCCTCGCCGTAGTAGAAGAGGAAGGCAACACATGGATGACACCTATATGTGAGTACCTTACAAAGGAAATCCTTCCGGCAGATAAAAAGAAAGCCAGGGCGGTACGTCGCAAGGCAGCCAGGTACACCATGATCAATGGAACTTTGTACAAGAAATCTTTCTTAGGACCATGGCTCTGGTGTGTCGGACCGCTCCAAGCAAACTACGTCCTTATAGAAATACATGAAGGGTCGTCCAACATACATTCCGGTCCTAGATCTGTGGTTGCCAAAGCTATCCGAATAGGATATTACTGGCCAACAATGCATATGGACGCACATAAGTTAATAAGGGAATGCAATGATTGTCAAGTCCATCGCCCCATCCCAAGAAACCCGCAACAAAATTTAACTCCTATCACATCTCCGTGGCCATTTTACAAATGGGGGATCGACATAGCCGGACCCTTCCCGGAAGGCTCAGGCAAAGTCAAATTCTTGATTGTAGCTGTTGACTATTTCACCAAATGGATCGAAGCCAAGCCCGCCGCAACTATCACAGGCAATCAAGTTAAAAAGTTCGTGTAGGACAACATTGTCTGCAGATTTGGTCTACCAGGGGAAATTGTATCAGACAATGGAAAACAGTTCCGCGACAACCCATTCAAAGACTGGTGTGAAAAACTATGTATCCGTCAATGCTTTGCTTCCGTAAAGCACCCACAAACAAACGGCTTGGTTGAAAGAGAAAACAGAAGTTTAGGGGAAGGAATAAAAGCTAGATTGGATGAAAGAAGCAAAGACTGGATAGGAGAACTCTCACACAACCTATGGTCCCACCGCACAATGATCAAATCAATTAATGGGGAAACATCATTTTCACTAACATACGGCACGGAAGCTGTCATCCCAGCGGAAATAGGCATGCCAACGTTCCGGACTATGGAAGTAGACCCGACAAAGAACGATGAAGCCTTGGAAATAAACCTGGACCTCACAGAGGAAAAAAGGGAATAAGCAGCAATTCAAGAAGCGAAAAGCAAAACTAAAATGGAAAAGTATTACAACTCCAGGGTCCGCGGTACAAGTTTCAAGCCAGGCGACATGGTGGTCTCAGCTCGGCATCAACGACAAAAAACCACAATCCCGCCAGGGATGGAGGCAAATTGGACCCAAATGGTAAGGAACCGTACGAAGTTGGCAGAATCGCTTGGGCTTGGAAAACAAACTTAAAGATTGCAAAGGAAATGAACTCCCGCGAACATATAACATTTGTAATCTTAAAAAGTGTTATATACACGAAATGTAAGAACCCGCCCGACACATATGATGCTCCGGAGGGCAATATCTTAATTTATCTTTATCTTGTAATGTATTAAATTTTAATGAAAAGTGGGGATTAGCTACCCTCACGAGTTTTAAATCCTAATTTTTTTTTACTTTGCAAAGTTACATTAATTGTTAAGACGCGCACTCAAGGAGCCACGCATTAGCCTCATCACACGGGCCTTCCATGCGTCTTTAACTACTTTACTAAAGCCTTCCATTTCAATCCAATAATGAAAAAATCTAAACGGAGTTGGCCCATAATCAAAATGAGATTCGCGAAGTAAAATAGGCCGATGATCAGAAAGGTAACGCTCCAAAATAATGGCTGAAATATTCAGACATGAATTAAATAAATTTTCAGAAATAAGAAATCTATCTAATTTACTCATCTTTGTCGCAGATTTATGGCACCACGTAAATGTGCTACCACCTAAAGGAACCTCTTCCAATCCTGCGCTTGAAATAAACGAATTAAACACATTAGCACCTTGAACATTAAACACCGAACCAAACCTGTCTGACTTATACCGCACCTTATTAAAATCACCAATGATCAATACCTCCCCTTTCCATTTACCAATCTCATACGTCAAATAGTCTCATAACATATGTTTATCTTTATTATCATGAGGAGCATAAACCGCAATAATTAGGAGGTCTTTACCGGTTATCCGCCACACTCCCCGAATCATAATAAAATAATCAGATACCGTAGCATAACTTTTACGAAAGGAATTAGGATCCCAAACACACAAAATGCCTCCCGAATTACCTACAGAGTCACTATGAACATAATCAAAAACAAGATTACCCCAACACATCTTCACGCTAAACAGCTCCATATGCTCCATCTTTGTTTCTTGTAACGCCAGAAAATTCACCTTATGTTTTACACAAAGCTCCTTTACCCAATCTTTTTTAGCCTTTTGGGCAAGGCCTTGAATATTCAAGGACATGAAATTCATCGATCCACCTCTTTCACTCCTTGTGATTCAATTATCTCAGTCATATTATTCATACACCCTTCCATCTTGTAACCCATAACTTGACCGACTTTTACCAGTTCGTCCATCAAACTCAAAAGTGATCCCCCTGTACGAGGTACCTCTGACTTTTTAAAGCGACCTGAGCATACCGAACCTGAGACATCTTCCTTTGAATTGTTATTAGACCCATTCCCACTAAAAGCGTTATTTACCTCTTCCGCAATTCGATCACTTAACTTAACAGTGTGGTCATTACGGGATTCCTCCACATTCATACCAGTCGCATCAGTACCCTCTTTTGGAGTAAAACCTGGTGGGTATTTCAAACTATGCCCCGAATTTTTTTCATTCTCTACAATGACTTCTTTCTTATTGAGCATCTTGTATATGTCAAAAGGATCCTCCGAATAATTCTCCTTCTGATCCGTGTGTTCCTTATCCAAGTTGTTCTTTTGCCCACTCCCCTCAAATACTGTTTCCATAACTTCTTCCACCTCACTATCTTCACCACAACTACCTGCTTCATGTATTTTAAGTTCGCCCTCCTTAGAAACTTCATCATTTAGTTCTTCATCATCATTTTCATCTGTGAAATCCGGAACCCATCCTGGAGCTTCTTTGGCACGAATCCAAAAGACCTTACCGCGAAAAATTATTTTGAATTCCTCAAAAATATTTTTTTCAGTTTTCGTATAAATGCATAATCTTTTTGAGTGGAAACACATCTCATCCTGATCATCAATATCCAATAACTCCCCCCACTTAGTCGCAATCCGATTGAAAGTATTATCCGACCACAACTTAAACGGGACACCTTCAACCTCCACCCAAGCAATTCTACCTTCAGTATTAAATTCCATATTGGCTTGTTTCAGTTGGGAAAACCAAGACCCAATGCTCACGTTGTCTTGGAAAAGCTTAATAGAATCCTTTGACCCAAATTCCAACAAAACCCATAACTCTCCCATATACTGTATTTTGATGTCTACAAAGCCTTCATTACTTACTACAGTCCTAAGATTAGCTAGTGATGCAAATTGCTTCACCCTTCCAAACATGCTTACACCGCTGTCATTACCAAACAGAGTTTAACACGTCCTTTGACTGCAGCACTCATACACTACAAGACCAACGCAGGATATAAATCAACCATCCTTTACTTCCGGATTTCATTGTCCTTTCACCACCGTGCACATACGAATACCAACACCATTAACCCTAATAGCATCCCAATATCTTCTTTGCAACATGAATAGAGTTACACTTAATATCACCAGGTTTAATTTCGATTTAACAATTTGTTTCATTCAAAGGCGTCTATGATACCTAGCAATATTTGCATGTAACCTAGACCTATCGATCCATACCGTGCATAGGTTATTCACCAATCTTTCCTCATTAACACAAATATGAACCGAGAACAAATCCGAACCTCTACCCAAGTTTTTGGACGCTCTTGGTAGAATAAACGTATCCACAATATGCCCTTACTGTTTTGCATGACATGAACAAATCCTTTAGCTAACACAAGATTCTGGGAAATTCGGTGATAAACACTGATGTAAATCTTAACCTTACATCGTCCTGCCAATTCTGTAGTTGCCCATGTAAAATAGATTTTTGAATTTTTTTTTAAATTAGGGTATAAGAATTGGAAGGGAAATCAATGCTGATCGCCTACAACCCTAGGCCTATGATTACTCGAAAAAATAAAACCTCGAATTAAAGACAAACCAAGTCCATGATTAGAAAAACCCTAATTTTTCCTAGTATCAAATGAATGGTGAATGAACATATCACGTTTAATCGCTTAAATTCAAAAACCCAATTCTTAACACACACGTCGAATCTGATCAGAAACAAAAAAAGATACATAATCAAAGATTTATCAGCACCAATCAGCGTTATTCAATGAATGGTAATCAAACAAAACCCAAGAAGATAATCGGTCATTACAACAATACTGGCTTTTGCGTGTGTGGTACGATTCGTGATAGGATCATAGAGATCGTAGCTACAATTGTATCTGCCACAAAGTCAACCTCGATATTTCTTACATAATCATAAACTGTGATCTGCCAAGTTCAATACATCAATACTACTGTCTCCAATCATTAGTTCGACACCATTGATGACATATCACTTTTTGTACAAGGCTGATGGCGTAATATTTTTTAAGAGTAAACTTGCAAAAATCATCCCTTGTGTTTGTATCTGAGTTTAGTGACAACTAAATCCTCCCTGAAGCCCGATTACACATTTGAGCATAATCACTCCACACCTGAGTGGCAAATATTCGGGATCAAAAAAACATGCCTGACAAGGATGATTTTTGCAAAAAAGTTTTTAACAAAAAGTTTTCAAAAATTCATCCCTCTAGGAGAATTTTTGCCGAAAGTTCAACCACTCATGGATTGATTATTGCGCGAATAGTATCGGCTAGGGATGATATTTGCCACATAACGTACCAACCACAGGGATGATTTTTGCAGTGTTACTCTTTTTTTAAATTTGCTTTTAAGTAAATTCATTTAGATACGTTTGACATTTGCACATGATTTGTTTATTTTTAAGCACATGTAGCTACAGTGCTACAGTGCTCCGTACTCGTCCAAAAAATTTAGTCTAAAACTTTGAGCAGCGTCTCAATAATTTTTTTTTTTTTAATTATGTTGCACAAAATAGGAGGAAAAAAAACGTTACAAAAAGTACCATGATAATTCAGAGTAAAAAAGTAACAAGTCGGATAACATATTTCCGCCAATTGACATTACAAAACAGTGTCATTTTACATCATGAGACCAAAAAAATAAATTCGCAAAAAAGATAAAAATAAAAAACAAATAAAAAAAAATAAATTTTAACAATGCCACGCAACAACAAGCGTAAGGACCATAAAAAAACAACATAAACACGATACTGAAAAAGTAAACCCGCACATGATTAAATATGAGACCGACAAAATAAACGTCGCAACAAGTAATTTCAGTGTTCAAAAATATTAAAGGCCAAAAAAGAATAAATGACGATGAATCCGCAACAAACGATGCGCGAAAAAAATTACAGCACTAGTTGTACAACGACATATCCACGGCGCAGAAAAAAATATACGTACACATACTAAACATAAAAAAAAAACGACAAAGCGACAAAAACAAAAAAGCTGTAAACTATAAATAAATAAAATAAAAAATTAACGCCCCGCAACAACGCGTGAAAAATTAACGCCCGCAGCAATGCGCGGATATCTTTGCTTGTATATACTCATTTGTGGCCTTAAACGACGGTGTTTTTGCCGTCCTACAGTGGCCGATCCACTGGGCTCCCAGTTTGGGCCGGCCAATTTGACTTTTTTTTTAAGTTGCCAATATAAAAAAAAATCGCATATCGGGGACAAAAATATAATATTAATTTTTCTGATTTAATTCAATCAAAATAAATACCGTCGCCAGATGAGCCCAACACATAGGCCAATAAAAAAACTAATAAAACATTTTTTAACTAGCCAATATAACAAAAAAAAATTGGTTGGCACAAAATAAGAAAAAAATTTATATTAGTACTTATTCATTAAGATCAAAAAATACCCGCGACATGAGACCTAACACATAAGCCCATATAAAAAAAAACAAACTATTGAACATAAGAACGAAAAAATAAACCCGTAAAAAAAAGGCCTCGCAGCAATGCGCGGACACTCATGTTTGTTATATATTAATAACTATCTACATTTGTGTAAATTAGTAGGTAAATGGATGTAGCTATAATCAAACTAAATTGAATAAACATCGATATGTATTATCCGAATTTGAAATATATTTTAATAAAAAAAAATATAGATATTTTGGATTTAAGTTAACATTTGTTAAAGTTCTTAATAAATAAATCAGCATTTTAGAGCTCAAAAAGTTGTGAAACTAAATATCTTTGTCTCATGTTGTATTACTTTTGCGTTTGGCTTATTATTGGTTGTGTCGTGTCCGATGCTCAACTTTTGTAGGTCCTCAAGACAAGATACATACAAAAGAAATATTTTATATTTCTTGTTTCTCTATGTTTTTCCATGTGACAAATAAATCTCATTGAACTATTAAAGCACACTAAAAATAATGGAAGGTGTAACAAAAAGTGATGTGTATTTACGTAATCACGATGGTCGAGTACTTGAGTCATGTTTTCCAACCTTATTACACCTTATCTTAAGTCATTTCCCAGTCATGTCTTTTAGAGGGTGATGATGTATAGTAGGCATATCACTTGGGCTTCTGGGCCTAACTTAGCAGTCATGGGCC
>BQNB010164350.1:0-14341 GCA_026074375.1 Tanacetum coccineum
AAATAGGTTTTTAACACGATTCTTTTTATTAACTCTCCTAGGTTAGGCTTCTAGTTTATTCTTCTTGATGTTACTTGGTGTTTGCAAGATCCTATCATTCTTTTTATTACCTGTAGGCTTTGATCTGTAATCACTAGAAGAACTCTTCAATCCTGTAGAAGGCAACACAGGTGTGTTAGAATCAGATGTTTTGGATGACTCTACCTGTTGACGATTGTTGCTTGAGGATGTGAGAGGTTAAAAAAACCTAAATTCTTGACTTTGTTCATGGGTATGACAGCAACCTTTTTCTCACTAAGTTTAATCGCATTAGGGTACGTATCTCGAACATATACAAGAAACTCCTAAATTCGTTTGCATGCTTACAGGAAAAGTATAACGCATTATCTAAAGGTCATTTTGCTTTCGCTTGTTCGACTATACCCTAAGAATGTTTGGTTTTTCTTGAGTGTACTTAAGGTAGTGTATGTGAGCATCCCTATTGTTCAATAACCTAGGAGCTAAAGGATCTAAGTCTAGCTTAAACATGCCTGGAGCAATAGTGGTGGCAACAGGTATTTGTGCAGCATTTTTAACAATTTCTTTCCTTTTTAATTTGCGTAAATCATTTTTCAATGATGTAATCACAAAAACCTTGCCTTGAATTTGAGCTTTTAAATCCGCATTTTCAACAGATTTTGAGTTCAATTGAAGAATCAAAGATTGACTATGTTCTTTGGTGCGAACACGTGTCCTTTTAATTGAGTCAAACTGATCCTTATAAATCTGTTTCAAATGGTCAATTTCTTTAAGTAAACGCTCATTTTCAAAAAGTAATTTAGCCACACTATGCTCCAATTCAATATTTATGGTGTCTGTTTCATCCATATCACGTTTGACTTTCTCTTCCTTGTCATTTTCTCTCACAGATTTGACATGTTCCTTCAACTTACAAATTGTAGTGTCTTTAGCTTGTAGCTGAGCTTTCAATTTGTTATTTTCAAAATATTCTGGAATTTTAAGAGCATTTTGATTACCACATGATGTTTCCTTTTGAAAAATTTCTTGATTAAGTTGTATTGATAATTCAAGAGAAATACAATGTTTTTCAAGTTGTGAATAACTTTTCAAAAGTTCATTATACGCATTTTGTGTTTTTAAAAGCTCAACATCAAGATCGAAACACTTATCATAAGATTCACTTCTTTGCATATCCAAACTCACAGATTTACCATTCAGAGTAATAGAATTCATAACAGAAAGCAAAACATCTTGAGACATGATTTGTTGTAAGAGTCAATCATTTTCCAGAAAAAGTTCTTTCTTAGCAATTTCAAAACATCGTTTGTCTACTGAACACTGTTGAACAACAGCTTCCATTTGGTTAAAAACTGTATGTATTTCCGTTATTTCATTTAGAAGATCTTTATCAAACACATTAAGAATGTCTTTTAAAGATTTTTAAAATGGAATAATCTCATTTATAAAAACAGCTTTAGTATGTTCAAACCCCCATTCACCTTCTATAAGAGCATCAGGTATAGTCCTTATCTTCACCACAGAGTCAAACTTGGCAAGGTAGAATTTAAGCTTTTTAAGGCTTGCATTCACCAAACTTACCTTAGGGAGTTCACTAGGAACTTCCACTTTGACAGGTGATGCATCAGAAGATTCAGTGGTAGGGTTTAACATTTAAAATTAGAAAGCTGGTTCAGCAGACAATTCTTGTTGTGGAACAAAACATTTACCAAAATCTTCAGACAATTTATTTAACTCAACATAATTAATTGGAGTAGTATTAACTTAATTTTCTTCTGAAATTGGATCATTTTGTTCTGCAAGCATTTTTGATAGACTTACTTCTTCCAAAATCAATGTCTCTTCATCATCAATCACAGGCATAGAAACATGTTTACTAGATATAGCACTACCATCATACAAGGTTGTCTTAATCCGCTGAGCTTTCTTGAGATAAAACAGATTTTGATACCCAAGAGCTTGTTTGTGAGTGTTATAATAAAAAACTTATGGCTTAGTTAACATGTGAATTGTTTGAGCAGATTGACCTACTTTATAAACAATATTATCCAATTCTTTTATTTTCTTTTCCAAATCAATTTCTTTGTCCATATATTTATTTTCCTTTTCTTTGGATTCATTTTTAAAAACAGTCATTGTTTGCAATAAATATTCCTTTTCCTTGATTTGATTAGAAAGATTTTGTTCAAGTGAGTCAATTTTCTTCTTAAGTGAAAGCTTTTCCTTAATCATATCATTCATTTGAGAATCAATCATTTTTTCACTGGTGCTTAAATCGATATTAAGACGTTGTTCAAAAGTTTTGACACGTTCTTTATATCTCTCAAGCTCAGCAGTTACTGATTCATTATTCTTTTCTTGATTAGCCTTTTCCTAATTATTTACATGATTAATCATTTGTTTTGACATTTGTTCAATCACATATAGAATCATTGAATCTTGTTGTGCATACAAATTAGTGTCTTGAACAGATGCATGTTGTATTTCTTGCAAATACAGAGAATACGAATGATATTGCTATCACTATATATCTCATTATTAGAGAAATCAACAACTGTTGTTTGTTCAAAATCTTGCATTGCATTCACACTTTGATTATCCATATCATTATGATAGGTTTCAGAATGAGGTACCTCTGAAATAACATCAGAACCATAGTTGGAAAGATTGGCCATCAGAACTGCCTTTGCATTTGAGACATCATTACAGTCAGAATCATAAGCATCTAAATCCTCAGTCTGAAAAGCAACACTGTTTGAAATGGTTGTTTAAGCAGCTTGACCGTATAAAATGCCTGGATCTGCAAGAAATGCAAGTTGCTCTTCATCCAAAATTTGTCCATGATATGTGTTTAATCACATATCAATTTTCTTTATTAAAACAAGCTTAAATGACCAAAAACAAATAGAAAATACATTTTATTTGTCTGTTTTGTTAATTGTGTTGTGCAGGTAATGGATATATCAAAAATGGACAAAAATAAAGCTAAGAAGAACAAAAATGAGAATTAGATTGGAAGAGCGTGAGAAAGTAAAGCCGAGAGCGTATTCATTTTTAATGGGCCAACCCGTACCCGTTTAATGGGCCAAGTCAGCCCATTAATGATAACAAACCTTAGCCTAAATATAAGCCTTTATCCAAGTCCAAAATACAAATCCAAATCCAATCCAACGTCCAAAAGAAATAAACCAAGCCTAAGTATTAAGCCCAAACCCAAAATCTCTGATCCAAGTCAAAGTTACTAAAACACGGGTCAAATGTACTCTTTATCATCTTCCCTCTCATTTTCACCTGCAACGAGTAAAACGGGTAAAACCATCTCATCCACACGCCCTCCTCTTCTAGAAGACCAACGTGGCTCAAGTGTGACATCATTATCTGCCATGATGGCAATCCTGAGGTATCCTTATTTGGCTAAATCAATGTGGAGTTGATCAAAGGGCTCAAATGAGTATTTGAGGAGTTTGTTACGAAATCAAGGTCTAAGAATTGCAGCTGAAGAACACTCCTCCCACCTAGGACGTTTCTTCTCTCACTACTATAAATCAAAGGCATTCACTTAGTTTAGAACACAACTACTGAGTGTAATTTTAGCATAAATATTTTAGCTTATTAGTCGTATTAATTATAGTTAAATGTATCCATATCAAAGCATTTAATCTTTAATCATTATAAAATTTTAGTTTACTTTTAATTTTTTTATTTAATACTCAATTTTAAATTTTTACTGAAAATTGGTTAAATATGTGATTCTAGATCGTGAACTAAAAAGCTCACTAAGCCTCTTCTTACTTAAATAAACGCATACACTTTATTCACAGTAAAACTTGCTAATGAGCTAAAACACACACAAAGTTTTTTTCAAAAATCTCACTAAATTACCTTAAAAAATCATATAATCTAAGCAAGGAAGAGAAATCCAAAGAAATGGAAAGGTCCTTATAGGACTATACCAAGCTTATGTAAATAACTGGAACTTATAGATTATCTCTATAAGAAGCATTTTAAGTCCTTTCACATTAGAGCAAGAAAGTACGTGGGTATGTTTACTTTTCTATTTAGCTTAATTTCTGTCTCCTTATTAATATGCTTAATCTTCTTATTATATGTTATAAATTGATTATTGATGCTTAAAAGTAGCTTATTATGCTTAGTTGTTAACTTAAAAATTAGTTTAAAATTAGTTTAAATAAAAATTTTATGTTTGCTCAATAGAAAAGGTAAAACTGATAATTAGTTTAGCACATGGTAGAGTGACTTATCACTGTCTTAGGATTTTGCTATTTGTCACTCCAATAAATCAAAATAATTCCTATGTGTTTTACAATTGTAAATCTTATCTAGATCGATAGTAGCATAATAGTTGAACACTCATGTTTTAAAGGGTGTTTGGTTAACTAGTTTTAGATAAGGAGAAAGATGTTGCAGACTTTTTAGTGATTAAAATGGATTTTATAAGCTCTAATTAAGTCTGAATTCAAGTTTTCATAAGCTTAGAATAAGTATTGTTGTGTTCTCTATCAAATGTTCAAAACTGCTAGTCCATTGGTTTTTCAAACTGTGTACTTGATGAACTTTTCAAAAGTCTATTAGAGTTGTGGTTTTTATGCTTAAAATCAGTTTGAATTGCATCATTATACATCTGTTTTTGAGTTATTAAACTTAAGAATCGCACATCTTATAGTATATCGGGATAAAATCAGTCAAGTTAAGTTAGTTAGATGTTGTTCTTAGAGGTCTGAACTTGCAGATCTTTCATGGTAAATTCCTATCTTAATTTAGGTTAATATTTGTTAAAATTAGCTTATAGTGATAAGTATTAAATCTGTTTCAAGTTTTCAATTTGTTAAAATCATTTTTGAGTCTTTAATTTCAGTTGCAAAAAGTCATTTCATCACAAAAAGCCCAAAAATAAGAAGTAGTAATCTGTAATTTTCACACACATTCTTTGTTCTAGCTTATTTCCTGAAAATTAGCTTAATTCATCTTATTTATGTTATTTGGGTCTAGTCCTTTATTGGTTTTCACTTTTTAGCTTATTCCTAGTGCTTATTATATCTTTAGTCTTAGCTTAAAATAGGTAAAAGTCCTTTAAAAATGTTTTTGTGTCAAACTGTCTTAATGCATTTAGTTGATTTTTAGCTTAAACTTGTTTGCCTGATTCTAGTAATTAGCCTTAATTACATTCTAGTTCTAGTCTGTTAACTAGCTTATTAGTACCTTAAGTAGCTTATTAGTCTCTTATTAATACTTTATTGAGTCAGCTATTTTCTTAACTAAATCAAACACATTTCTTTATAAGCTAATCTGTCACTTTAACGCCTTTTTCTAGCTTATTAATAAGCTTTTATTCTTAAGTTCTTAAAGTTTTCTTACACTCTCATTTTAGTGTAATCTTTAGCTTTTTCAAAAAGAAAAATAAAAAAAAGTTTTCACATAAAGGACAGGCAAAGGAGCTCGAACCTGTTGACCGCCCTCCTTCAACACACACACCTTAACAATGCGCCCTTGAGGTCTTTCATACACATTATATCTATTGTCTCCATTATTTTCTTATAAGCAAGTTAGTTTTTAGCTTCTTCAAACTTACACATTCAATTTTAGCAGCCACTATTTGTGTTAGCTTATTGTCGTCCGTTTTCTTTTATACCTCTGAAATAGTATCTATTATTGTATATAAAATTCTTACTCAAAAATTTTAAGATTAAGTTTAGTAATTTCACAGATTAATTTTTAGTCTCGTTTAGTTATAAAAAATAGTTTTAATTATTTAAAAATAAAAAAAAAATTCTGTTTTTACACACAACTTAGTTTATACATTTTAGTCACTAAGAAAATTTCATTTTTGAGTCTTAGAGTTTGATTTTGTCCATATTTTTGGTTAATACTAGTACTTTTAGTTATTAATTAGTTTAATCTCTTTAAATGTCCGGTAGAATTTTAAATGCCTTTATTCCTAGTTTAGCGGGTCCTTTATATGCTTCCATTTGCGTTATTAATTCATGAAATCAAAATCACACACAATAATCAAATACTCAAAGTCACGACATCACGAACTGGAAATAAGATTTTTAAATTCACGCTACGTTGGAAAACGACTCGGGAATGATTTGAAATTTTATCTTTTCCTAGGGTAATTTTTCTCATCAATACTTTCTGGAAACTATATTTTATATTAGTGATTAGCTTTATTACTCTTTCACAAGAGTGATTGCCGATTTGCTTTTAATGTACAACCCAAGATACCTGAATGGAAGTGGGACAACATCACTATGGATTTTGTCACAAAGCTCCCTAAGACGTCGCAAGGCTACGACACCATTTGGGTGATTGTTGACCGACTCACTAAGTCTGCAATTTTCACACCAATGAGAGAGACTGATCCTATGGATAAACTTGCAAGAATATACCTAAAGGAGGTTGTCACGAGGCATGGAATACCTGTTTCAATCATTTGTGATCGCGACCCGAGGTTCGCATCCAACTTCTGGAGGTCACTTCAGAATGCTTTAGGTACTAATTTGGATATGAGTACTGCGTACCATCCACAAACAGACGGGCAAAGCGAGAGGACAATTCAAACTCTCGAGGATATGTTGCGTGCTTGCGTGATCGATTTCGGAAAAGGTTGGGTTAATCACTTACCGTTAGTTGAATTCTCTTATAACAATAGCTATCACGCTAGCATCAAGGCCGCACCATTCGAAGCACTTTATGGTCGAAAGTGTCGTTCACCTGTTTGTTGGACCGAAGTTGGAGAAGCTCAAATCCTCGGTCCAGAACTAATTCAAGAGACGACTGAGAAAATCGTCCAAATCAAGCAAAGGATGCAAGCCGCTCGTGATCGACAGAAGAGTTACGCCGATCTGAAGCGTAAACTGATGGAATTCTAAGTCGGGGATAAAGTTATGCTTAAAGTTTCGCCTTGGAAAGGGGTCATACGTTTTGGCAAACGGGGGAAGTTAAACCCCAGGTATGTTGGACCTTTCAAGGTGTTAGGGAAGGTTGGAGAGGTTGCTTACAAGCTTGAGCTTCCAGAAGAACTAAGCAGGGTTCACAATACATTTCATGTATCCAACTTGAAAAAGTGCTATGCCGACGAACCGTTAGCCGTTCCGTTGGATGGACTTCATTTTGATGACAAGCTTCAGTTTGTTGAGGAACCCGTTGAGATCATGGACCGTGAAGTTAAACGGTTGAAGCGAAGCCGCATTCCATTAATCAAGGTTCGATGGAACTCCAAGAGAGGTCCTGAGTTCACGTGGGAACGTGAAGACCAATTCAAGAAGAAATACCCACACCTCTTCACCAAGACCGCACCGTCGTCAAGTGCTGCATCATAAGCCTTGAGGACAAGGCTCGTTTAACGTGGGAAGTCTATAACACCCCGTGTTTTCAAGTCATTGGCGACGTCGATAAATCTACAATGAATCTTTTGTATTGTACGCGTTTGTTTTAAATCATAAATGTTAAGCTAAATCGTGTAGGCAATAAATTAGCGTTCAATGTAAACGGGCATCAAACAATTAAGCGTTTACATCAATCAAGTATTAAATAATTATTTTAAGAATAATTATGGTCTTTGTTCATGTTATTTTTATCGGATACGTAAAGTGTATACATTTCGCGATAAATTGCGTTTAGGCATACTCGGAATCACGTTAATTAATCTACGCTTCAACAAATACCCACGATTGTACCCAACACTCAAAGTTTTATTAAATTTACCCAAGATAATATTACTTTACACTTTGTACATTATAAAATAAAACAATATACAAAATACTTGCAAGTAAACAACTTTTATGAAAAACTACAAGTTGTAACATGTATAACTTTCACTAGATAATTGTTAACTATCAAAAACCTTTTAGAAACCCTTCCCCCCCCCCTCTCTACCCACGGAACAACAACAACAATAGGAGTCATAGAGCACATTTTCATAACAAGTGGCTTATACATCTCCTAACCTATTAAACCTAGCCATACTTTGTTTCTTTGACCAAGACCAACTCTCCTAGAAACCCTCATCTTGTTCTTGACTAACTATTGCAAACTTTTTGACCAACTAACTCTCTTATATACAAGTATTCATGTGGTAAGACTTATACAACACAAAACACTTAGAAAAGAAATCAAAAACTCTTCCTTGTTGCTCCCTAAAGCCCACGGCTTGAAACACCCCATTAACCAAATCCATAAAAAATTTTATACAACCTATACACACATATACACATCATTCCTAAGATATTCTAAGATGTTTCCAAGCAATGGTTAGCCAATTGCAAGTAATTATCAAGAAAAGGAAAGATTAGGGTTTCATAACCTAATCTAGGGTTTCACATTTGCAAGCTTTGATTTTGTGTAGATATTATTTGTCATCATCATACATCATCATTAAGGTTATCCAACACACTTAACTTTTCATTTTCATGATTATATGTACTTATGATGTTTATATAGCAAAATCACCATTTACGACTTTTTAACATGTAAAAAGAATTTTTACTTGTGATTATGCTTTTGTATACTTTTTCATATGATATTAGGTTGGTAATATCATGATATAATGGGGTTATAAGTGTTGTAACATGTTGGTTAGGTGTAAACATGTATATGTACAAATTAGGGTTTTAAGGATTACTTAAGAAAGTTGTGATTAAAAGTATCATTATGGATTTGTTAACTTGGATATTTGGACAATATGTGGACTAATGGACTCTATTATAAGTAAGACACATAACATATATGGTATATAAGACTTAAGATAGATTACAAAGTTGAAAAGTATGAAAATAAGGTTTAAATATGGAATTAAGAATGTCATCACAACATTCTACCAAAAATTAGAATATGAACATATCTATTTTATGATTTTATAAAATACTACATCTCAAGATGAATCTGGGCATGTAAAGAACATGAAAAACGGATAAATAACGAAAAAGTTACGGTAAAAACAAGTTATACGATAAATAAACGGATTTATAAAAGAATTTTTATAAAACAATTTATAAAAATTATATAAAATGGGGGGGGGGGGGGGGGGGGGGGGGGTCAAAATAAAGATTGGTAATTTTAACAAATCAACACAAAAATTTATTTTTTTAGTTTTAGGATTCCAAAATGATAAGAATTGTAATTTTTCAATTAATAACGAATGAGTTATGAATTTCGCGAGTTTATGACAATAAATACTTTTATAAAAGTTACTATTCATGACAGAAACTTTTATTTTTGTAAACCTCATAAATCATTAGAACTTTCAATTACGAGAACGTGCTCGAAAGAATCGCTAAAAACGGAGCTATAACGAATAAAATACGACACGTTTACGGTTTTACAGATAACTAAAACTTATAAAAAAGTACTGTTCATCAGGGATTAAAAATATGAAAATGATCAATTATGATAACTCGTCCTAATACGAAAAAAGCGTGGGCAAAACAAACTTCCAAATAGCTTATAACCGGAAAGTTACGCCAGTTTTTACTACAACGGCCTAAAGTAATAAACTTTAAACTTATTAAACACAAATTTTACCAAAACAATTTAGAATGGTGATTAGCTATATAAATGATAAATGGTAGTAGTTATACAATGTGATTAGTACCTCTATACAACCTTAAATTAAATAGGTGCATTTACGATTTACGTGACGCATATCTGTGATTAATACTAGTTAACTACGCTCACTCAAGGTGTAGTTTATAGCCCCATGTTTTAACTTGTTTTAATATATTTTTGGGGTGAAACATCAAAGTTTTAACAACTGGACACAAGTGGACTACTTTCTTTATATTATGATTACGTGTTTGCCTAATATCGATAACCCAAGCTGAGCCATTATCATGAACTGTCAATTACTGGACTGTGAGTTGCCAATGTTATTGAATATATCTAATTGGGATTGACATCCCCGTGTGGGTGATGTAACTATCACTGTGGCAAACGAACGTATACCATGACGAACTATATTTGTTTTTTTTTTATTATGATTGTTAAGGATGTTTGCGGGTTAGAACATCATCACGGGCAATGTAGGCCATTTATATGGTATTCATTTATGTCAAGCTTCAGTGTCATGAGCTTAGGGCAACGTAATTACATTTATATGATGTCTGCATCTGTTGCATTATCATACACTAGGGAAATCTTGTGGTCCTACAATATATGATTTATCAAACCTATGAATTCACCAACATTATTGTTGATGTTTTAAAGCAATGTTTTTCAGGGGATCAGTAAGCATGAGGTGCAAGGGATACATTGGTGGTTTTGATCGGGATATCATGCATTAAAGATTTTGTCGCATTACATTTTGTATAACTGTATGGGCTAGAAATCTGTATATTTTGAACAAGTGGACAAGTGAAGCATCGGCTTATGTAACAAATACTTTGTTAAATCCAATGTATCAGTTTTAAATGACTTTTTGGTCGTTCTATATACATCTTGTGTTATTGATCTATGAAGTAACACGCCCCGGACCCTTATTCCGTTGCGACCTAATTTGGGGGTGTTACACATTCCATCAAAGAATGTTGAGGAATCAAATAGAATAGTGTGACAAGTAATCTGGTGCATATTACTTTTCGCATCACCATCTTTTACTCCATGTCCTTCTTTGTGCACATTTATCTTATCACCGATAAGCGGCTTTTGTGATGCCGAAAATCGCACTAAATAAATCCTAAATGGAGACATTGATGTGTCTCATTAATTCTTCACCTCGTCGCGAAACACAGATTTTACAACTCGTTTGAATACATTTGCAAATTTAATAACCAAAACTCTTCTTTATAATAGTCCCTATGATGTCCCCAATTGGCACATAATTGTCACCAAATCCATTTTTTATAATTACTTATTTATAATTATACCTTTATATTAAAGGTTAGAAATTGGTAATCGTGCCATTAAATGCTTTCTGGGTCGACGCGTCGTTACCGCCACCGGAACCTACCGGAATCCGGCGGTCGACCTGGGTTCGACTCGTTTGTTTTTTTTTTATTAAATTCAATGGATCACACATGTCCTCATTACACTTATCTCTCCCACCACATGTCCTCATCAGTTTTCTCCCTCAGATCATAAGACACACACACACAACGAATAGTGAAAATGACCGATCTAAAATTAATCATCGATTTCTTTCTGAAGCTTTATGAAATCAAGGTGTTCTTTTTATGATTGATTGTGTTTTTTATTGGTTAACTGCATGTGGTGATGTTGTGTTTGTAGGTATAGATTTAATTATTCATATTGGTTTTATAATATTTTATAATTAAATGTGTTTTTGATTATGGGTATGTTTTTATCTTTATGTTTATTTAAGGTTGTTTGATATGGTGTCCTGTTGGTTTTAATGTTGGCCTTTTATTTATTATCGGTGTTTGACGTCGGTGATAAATTGGCTAAATGAAGATAAAAAAAAGGCGATAAATTGTTTATTATGGCTAAATGACGTCGGTGATAAATCGTCTATTATGGTGATGTTGTTTGAACTGCTCGCCTCAGCAACCTCCACGAGCGCAGTCACGGCATCGATTAATCTGAGCCAAATTTATTACGTATTTTCATTATTTTTAGTTATTGTGGTCTCTTATGACTTCTGTTGTGATGATATTAGAGAAGAATATGATTTGTTGTTGTTTTTTGTTTTGTCATACTCTTGCAGGTTCAAGAATATGGAACTCAAATCGACTGTTTGGTGACACCTTTCTGCGGGTCACACGGGTGAGTTCCATGTATGTTTTTTTATAAAAAAATAATATGTTGATGATGTTTGGTTCGTTTGACAAGTTTTGAATTTTCAAGGACTTAATTAATACTTGACTTTCGGTTGTATTTTTTCTTAAACTCATTTTCAGTAGAGAACCAAATTCGGTCTAACATTTAAACATCCTCTATTTGAGAGCTTAAAAAGAGCAAATGGTGTTCTTTTTATGATTGATTGTGTTTTTGATTGGTTAATTGCATGTGGTGATGTTGTGTTTGCAGGTATAGATTTAATCATTCATATTGGTTTTGTGTTATTTTTATAATTAAATGTGTTTTTGATTATGGGTATGTTTTTATCTTTATGTTTATTTAGAGTTTTTTGATATGGTGTTCTGGTGGTTCTGATGTTGGCCTTTTATTTAGTGTAATCAATCAATTACTTCTCTTATGTGTGGATGCACAATTATTATTGGATTAGCACTTTAGCGGTATGCAGCTACTAATGCTCATACGATGATAAGAAACTATAGGTCTAGGGGAGAGAAGTAAATCGGTAAATCACCATGATTCGAATAATTGTTTAGGACTTAAGCCCCAATTAAAGGCAGGAAAATTTTGATATGGGAGGCTACTGCCTTTGATAATTTCATGATATGATGTACCTTTTTTTGTTTCACAAGGCTATCAGCCCTTTATTTTCAAGTTTTTACCCATATGTTATGTTACGATAACTGTGTATGTTGTTTGCATACCTAATTTCATTACTATATGTTGTCTACAACTAAGGAAACTGGGAAGGGCTGCCTCAAAATATGTCATGTATCTCAGGTCTGAATACTCGATCATGCACTGGCCATCATTATTACAAAACTTAAATAAGATTCCTAAATTATCTGCGCATGTGGCACCTGCTTTGTAGGGGGTTTATAGGAGGTGTTTGGATTGGCTTATGAATCGTTTCTGTTGTTATTGAGCACAAATTGTGGTAAATCATGCTAGCTTACAAACAAATGATTTAATGATGCTCAAGTTTGATTTCTTGCTATATGAAAAGAAGATTGTGTGTGTTTCGTTTGAATAAAAATTGAATGGATGGTTCTAAAGGGCTGCATAACAGAATTTCATAACCGCCACAGTGAACTTGATTCCAAACTATGTCGTAAGATCTCTCGAATACACACCTACATGTTCTGCTAATAGTGTTTGGTCCATATATAGCATACCTAAAATATTTAAACCATAATATAAATTAATTTTTGTCATGTCGTGTGCGGTGCAGGTTAGAGATGGAAAATGGGATGGACAGTTTGGTTGTCAAAATATGGAATTACAGTTGGTGTGACCATTATCAACCAACCAAAATTAGCGATCTTAGCACGAAGCCTTAACTCCAGCAAGTTATTAAGAGCTTTAATATCCTTGTGAATGATCCAAGTGTTGGTATTTTCATAAAATTAGACCAGCCTTTTGGTTGTGCTTTAATGCTTAATGAAATCATTAACTATGTCAAACTCCTCTAGCTCCATGTCAAGGTACCTTTTCTCTAAACCATTTACGTTAGTACATAGATAACTAGGAGGTCTTGGTCCCGCTGCAGGCAGGGCTAAGCAAAAAAATCCATTAGTATCGAACAATCTGGTCATATAAAATGAGATAAAGCCAATATTAGCTAAGCAACGTGATATAGGTGTTAGATACTTACTTAAAAGTTGTGGATGCCGATGGCACGAGGTTTAAGCTGTTTCATTTTTCGTAATTTGGTTATTACGATTTGATGCGTTAAAGTGATGATTTTTACTCACATAAGTTGAATGTTGGTTTTTACTCACATTATGAGGACTGCGTTCTAGGTATTTTTGTAATGGTTTGTAGAATTTTTATTTTCATGTTTGAAATGTTAGAAGTTTGATCAAGTGTTGTTGTTTTATTCAATTGAGAAATGTTGTTTGATAACATATATTGTATGCAGTTGTTTGTTATGTATTGATGAGTCAAAGCTAAAATGACTGAGTTTGAATTGTATTTGGCTTTTAGTGTTTACAGGTTGGGTATCTAATTTCATATCAAGCTATTGTACCTTTATACTAAAAGGCAGGATTGTTGTTTCAATGCTTTGCATTAAATGCTATTAGGTCGACCCGCCGGAGATGTCACCCACCCGCCGGAAGTTTTGGCTAAACCCGCCTGAAAACCTGCCGGCTAATCTGGCATTTAATGCAACCTGCTTTTTCACCCTCCTCGGATACGTGTCCATTATATACCGCTTCCCCTCGAATACGTGTCCATTATAGAGCATAAAACAGAAAAAACACTGATAAGTGTAAAATACACATATCCGTTAACACCAAAAATGACCCTAAATGACTAAAAACATACTTAAAATGGCAAAAATATACTTGTTTTTGTGTTTTGTGTGTGCAGGTACGGATATATCAAAAATCACAAGAAAACCGTCAAAAACGGGCAAACACGGAAACAAGGAACGGAAGAGCACAAAAGAAGCCAAGGATTCAGAAGCAAAGCCAAGAAAAGTCAACAATTAGTCAACCAAAGTCAAACACTAAAAGACAAAACCCAAAAGTTCCACTTCAGTCCCTCA
>BQNB010164351.1:0-14341 GCA_026074375.1 Tanacetum coccineum
AAAACAATTTTTAGCCTGAAAAAATTAGGGCATCTGTTTGATTTTTTTAGGGCATTTGTTTGGTTTTTCTAGGTTTTCTAGGTTTTCCACCAAAATAAGGTTTTCTCATGATCCCATCCCTTCAATGAATCCATGTTACAAATACGCGTGTTTCAATATATATCTAAACTAAACAAAATAATAATTAACACATTTATTTAACCATTTACCACCATTAGATCTGATTTTTATATTTATGAAATCTTACGATATATTGATTAGTCGATTTATATAAACCAAACGCACCCTAAAGGCTGTTTCGCAGCCAACCAAACACACCCCCGTGGTGTTTCTGTCAACCCAAACACACTATCGTGGTGTTTATGCTCACCCAAACACACCCCTTACGGTTTTTCTGCTCACCCAAACACACCCCTTGCTGTTAAACAGCCAACCAAACGCACCTCATGTGCGTTTCTAAGAAACCAAACGCCCCTTTTTGGTCGTGTAACAATCAAACGCACCCTTATCGCGGGCTGACCACTAAAACAAACACCCATTTCGGGTTTTAAGCAAAACCAAACGCACCAAAGTGGTGACTGAAAATCAAACGCACCCCCTTTGGTGATGGCGGGGTGGAGGTGGGGAGGATGGCGATGGTGGCGTGGTTGTACCGTGGTGGTGGCGGCGAAAGAGGTGGTGACGAGGTGATGACGACGAGGATGTTGGTGGATCTATGGTGGGGTGTGGCGTGGGGATGGTGGTGTGGTGCAGCGGTGATGATGGTGGCGGTGAGGCTGTGGTGACGTGGGGGTGGTATTGGTGACGAAGGGATGAAGATGGTGGCGATGGGGAGATGGAGATGATCGTGGTGGAGACGATGGTGTGGTGGTAATGAAGTGCGGCGGTAGGATGGTAGCCGGAGTTGGCCGGAGAGGCGCCGAAAAAGGAGAGTGTGTGTGTGTGGTGGCTATGTTGAAATGAGGTAAACCCTAATGGGTTTGCTTATATACTATAAAGTTTAAAAAAATTAAGACATGTGCAACATAGTCTAGGGGGTGGTGATGTAAATATTACCACAGGGACCAAAAGTGTAATTTTCATTAAATAATGGTTAGGGACTCGTTTAAGCCACTTAACGGATGATTTAAAACACGAAACTTGCGCCATTGCGTTCTAAATAAATTTTCCACGAAATGTAATTTACATGACTAGTTTTCATAAATGTTTTATAACATTTATATAAAATGTTTATTATTTATTTGTATAGCCATCGGGTATCACGGGCACGCTTTTTCCGTAAAATGAAACTTTAATTTAATTATTCGCGTTTTAAGACAACATTTTTGAATAAAATGATCAATAATTTATTAAATAAAATTTTGATAATTAAATATAAATTTAATTATTCTTGTGCCGGTGTTCAAAATTTTGCGAGGGTATTTTAGTCACTTTCTGCTTGGTTTCGGGTCTCGGGTAAAACTAAAAAGCTGTCCGGAATGTCGTTTTATGACAAACGCTAGTATACCCCATAATTAATAATTCATTTTGGCGGGTCGTTTTTGATAAGTCAACTTAGAAATAACATCCATCTCCTCGTTTTCAAGTCAAATAAGTGTTAAAAATAAATTTGTAAATGAGATATATGTAATAATAATTATGATTTATTATTTAACAATGTTCCGAAAAATTACCGGTTACGCGGTAACCGTTTTTATGTGACAATTAAAGGTCAAAGGACAAAAGGACAAGTTCGACCCGAAAAGTCAAAGGGTAAAATAGTCATTTAAAATTTCAAAAATTTCCGATTGTCACATTACCCATTTAACTGCCTCCACTCGAAATGGCATATCATTCGTAAGACTTAGGCGTTACATCATCCTAAGACCTAGACACAATAATTCTGTCACAATTAAAGCATCCGCATAAGGCATCCTTATATCTATCTAAGGGATTAAAGCAATGATGATCTTGTTAAACCCTAGCTCATAAATATTTTACCCACTTACCGCTTAATGGCAATTTATACACTAGTAGTCCACTTGTCCAACTATCCAATGGAATCAGAACGTTACTTGTTGAATTATCTAGGTCACCTACTAGTCAACACGATCAATAAACCATTGGCAATATCCAATTAACTAGTTAAGCCCGAAGCGTATCCTAGACACAGACTTAGAAGGACAATATTTGTGTAACTATGATTCTAGATGTATAGATTACTATATGGAGAGCTATCCCGGACTCTAGATCTGCTTGGTCCGCTTCACTAGATCCAGTTGAATGATAGGTCGCATACAAAAGCGCGTAAACAAGTATAAATTGATAAACATAAACAAGCACTCAACGATAAATCAAGAAATCGAGATAAACAAATACCAAACATTCAGATCTTCATAATAATGGCTAATACCCATTAAACGTCATAATAAATACAAGAGCAATTATTTAGCCAATGTAAACTAACCGAGTTAACGAATGATACCAAAAACTGAACGATTACTAAAGTATATGGAATTACACGTCGTCTCTTATGGAATTGATAGCATTGCTTGACCTCTTCTGTTCTTTTTCTCTTCTGAAAATTGAATTTTGTGGTTTAGGTATTGAGAATATAATAAGGTTTGGAAGTCGGTTGGATACGGCGTATCCAAGTGTTGGATACCGGCGGTATTGGGGATTTCTTGGAGTAGGGACCACGCTTGATATTTTCCAGAATATTATATTGATTCCATATCTTGAATACGGCCTATTGATTCTCTCTGGATACGGCGTATTGATCTTTATTCCTCTGTGGTCTTTGGTGAGTACAGGCACGGATACGTCGTATCTTCCTTGATGGATACGGCGTATTGGTCTTCAGAATAGTAATCTTTAAAATATCTTCATTTAAGCTCCAGAATGCGCGCCTTTTGCTAACTTTCACCAATTACTCCATAATTACTGCAATTCTCAAATATAAATGATTAAGTAACAATTCTTTGCCATAACTAAACAAAATGAGTTAATAACATGGGATAAATGATGCTATAAAGTAGACGTTATTTGATGTCATCAAATATCCCCCCACTTGAATCCTACTTGTCCTCAAGTAGACTTTAGAAGTTTATAAAAATGTGTCCCTAAGGATATATTCTGTTAAAGCACTTTTTCAATCTATTACAAGTACACAACCAAACACCTCACGAAATACGAAGATGAAAACACTCAAATCACTCTACTAATCTACGTGGTAACATGTAACTAATTCGCTCAATTGCTCGGTCGTGACGTGTATTCTATCATAAGCTTGGCAAGGATACACATCTCCACCGCTAAAGCTAAGGAGTAACAAGTTTATAAAGGTAAATATGGGTTTTTGTATGGAAAGGCGTACGGTTTGATCATTCTACAATCTTTCACCAGAAATACCACTCCAACAAGGCAGCTGAAGCACACATACACATCCGGAACCCCAGGATAGACATGTGTGTTCGATCACATCCCCATTCGAATTTAACCAACGGTTAGGATGAAGAATGATATTGGGTAGGAACCTTCTAACTTTCACCAAATTTCGTAAACCAACGAGGTACAAGACATGCATACATGGCCGTAACGACAGAATAGACATGCATGTTCGTATGAATCCTCATTCGTGTAAAACCAGCAGCTAATCATCAGGTAAGAGGGAAGTAAATTGTTGTTAAATAAAAATCAAGAAACAAATAGATTAAGACTTAAGATACAAGTTGCTAGATACTTATTTCCTGACAGTTACCATGATAAAGACACAACTATTTACAACGTCTTGATCATCGATCAAAAACAACAACCTAAGTTGGCGTTCCCGTAACGGTCAACTTCCCAATCTTCCCAAAACTTTATATACTCTACAAGGCAAGTGGCGATATCTTCCACTTTGTACAATACTCTACATCGTTGATTTTTAGACGTGTCAACGAATAATCGATCCTTCGTGTAATTCCTTCAGTAGTTGCGAAACGATTATCTTCAAACTTTCTTTCTTTTTTTGTATTTTTCTCATTTTTTTGATTTTTTTTGCTAACTGTACTTCAAATCTCGGTGTAGTTTTACCATCTTCACGATCATAATAATTCCGGATAATTTCTTTGATAGTTCCTTCATCTTTGGATTCACCAATAGTTGTGACGGTAGTATAATCACATGAGCTTTGAATACTAATATACATTCCCATTTGCAATGCGCAAATTTCCAATCGCACCAAAGATAGAAAATGACACAAGACTCAGGAAATACAAACTTTACACTTTAAGCAACTAGCAACTATAAATTAAACTTAATCTAACAGGGTAGGTTAAGGTGTAAGGATGTAACGAAACAAATAGTTGGTGTAATTTCCTAAAGGATTGGCTCTACGGGTTGTTCTAATGGATCATCACTCTAAAGATGAGAGTGGAAAGGGTTTAAACGGGAGGTTAACTAACCGGTGTAGTTAGTTAATAAGCAACATGTAAAGGCGATTTGGGTGTAATCCTAAAATTTACCAATTTAAACAAGTTACTCCATCTAAATCCATAGTACTCATCACTGTGGTCTCGAGTGATATACCAAGCCAAGTCCAAAGTCTACAACATCACAGACACACGCATATTTTTTGTGGAATTTGGGTTAAACATTAGAAATGGAAAGGTTAAATCCTCATAATATCTAACAAGGGTTTACTGTGTGCAGGTAGTATCAAGTAATTCAACAAAAGTTATGCTTGAATTTTTTTTAAATTTGAGCATAATTAAAGCTTTTATTGTGAAAATAGACAATAAACATTCTAATTCCATCCCCCCACTTGAATTATACAACGTCCTCATTGTATATATAAAACATTAAATACAGGAATTAAAAAGAATTAGAATGAGAAACTCCCCTGATATTTGCTCGGTAGATTCTCCAAGTTGCGTTTATGAGCAAGATTGTGTGCTAAAAAAACAGCTGAATCCTAGCACGAACAGCACACACATAGAATTCCAGAAAATACATTCACCACTTGTTGATATTTCCTTTCTTCGAATATAGGAAGAACAAGTGCATTCCTATCTTGGTTCCTACGGTTAATTTAAACTAAACTAAACGAACTAATTACGAGTCAGACTGTTGGATATGGCGTATCAGGTTAGTGAATATGCCGTATTCAAAATCTGACAATAATGTTTCTGAAGTGCAATAAAATAAAAGACTGATAATGTCTAGACAATCAATACACCGTATGGTATGGAGAGGATACACCGTATTGATGTCTGGGAAGACAGACTCGATAACAAAATTAAATAACAATCCGGGTTGTCTCTCGGGAAGCACTTTTGTTTACAGCGAAGTCTTTAAGTTAGACTTTTCTTCAGCTTCCACTTTATTTGGTGCACGTCACCTTCCATCCTTCGCCGTTTTTCTGAAAAATATCTTGATAGATTTTGGACATACTATCTTTGTTTCTTTCCTAAATATCATACTCGCAACTTCTAATAGCAATATATTCTTCATTTGGTCTAAGCGAGTATTGATTGGCTTCAAACTTTTCTGTTTTACACCTTTTTTGTTAGGTAGCTCATCGATAGAATTGGATGTATTGCTATGTTTGCGCTTTGCCTGACTTAGTTTTTCAATATCTCGTGCTTTATAGGCTTTGAAGAATGAATCAGTAGCAGTGTTGGGCGGGTTTTCATATTTAGATTCCTTCAATTCATTACTGCTCGAAATACTATTATCTACATATCTCTTATTCCAATTTCCATTCATCCAAGCGTGAAATATCACCTTTTGAGTCCTTCCATCCACTTTCTTATGGTATTTGAATGATGTGTTTATGTTTGATAAGAATTCAAGTGGATCAATCCCTCAGTTTTCTCCTTCGTCCATCATTTCATCTTCTCTATCGTATGATTCAGGATAGAATCTACAAAAGAATTTTTCAACAAGTTCTTCCCAAGTGGTGATTTTCTCACTAATCCACCATTCTTTAGCATCATCGGCCAACGAGAGAGGAAAAACTTTCATTCGCAGTTGATGGGAATCAAGGCCAGGAACGTAAATAAAATCAACCATTTTAAGTACCTTAACAATGTGATCCACCACGTCTTCATTGTACGTTCCATGATATAGTTTTCTATCATAATTTCAACCAAAATTCCTTGTTTGAGGTTCAATATTTATGTCGTAACTGGTGATTGAAGGATTTGATTCCTGGAGCATTTTCAAGTTATTTAGATAGAATTGGTTCTTGCCATACCTTCTTGTATCTTCTTCATCAACTAGCTCTGAAAAGTACTATAATTCCTGTAACACAAGTAAAAAGATCAGCAGATTTGCCTCTGACGAAAAATAAAATTAAGCACGAAAAAATCAGTAATAAATTCGCTAGGAAAGAAAACTGTCAAATAGATTAATATGCCGTATTTAGTGAACTGAATACGCCATATTGATGATAGAGTCGAATACGCTGTATTGGTACGCCGTATCCAATAAATTGAATACGCCGTGTTGGTTTGAAAAAAAATTCAACAGCGTACTTTGAATAATGCGAAACACACAAACACACAATACGCAAAAAATATACAATGCAGAAAATTAAACACACAAAACAAGTACGCAAATATGCAAATTCATCTAAGCTACACTAATCCTAATGGTTAGATCTAATCTAATGTTAAAAACCAAAATATCAAATAAAAATCAAGATTAATTTTTACTCCCCGGCAGCGGCGCCAAAAACTTGATGTGCTGTCGTTGTATGGTATATTTAAGATGATTCAAGTTTTAAATTTATATTTTGCCGACTAAACCAAAAACAACACTTTAACGGGCAGTGTACCCGATTGGTAGTAGTTTCATGGTAAGTAGGGTGTCGAACACTTGAAGCGAGGTTAAATCTATCAATTTAATTAATATCTTGGTTATCTAATCTATGTTAATTCTATTCTATTCTAAACCTATGTCAGTCTAAATCCTAATTCTAACGGGAAAAAGGGGGTTTTCAGCCTGAGAGACTGGCACGGTTTGGTTGGTGTCTATAATCAATTCAAGGCACTTTAACCCACGCAAGCTAATTAACAAAAGATGAAAGAGCGGTCGAACCTTATATAAGAAAACTGTATTAACCATTATTAATCCGATTAGAACGTTGGTTTGTTTATTTAGTGCAATGATTTCTTCTCTTGAGGTGGCATATCATTCGTAAGACTTAGGCGTTACATCATCCTAAGACCTAGACACAATAATTCTATCACAATTAAAGCATCCACATAAAGCATCCTTATTTGCTGATTATAATCTATCTTAGGGATTAAAGCAATGGTGATCTTGTTAAACCCTAGCTCATAGAGACTTTACCCACTTACCGCTTAATGGCAATTTATACACTAGTAGTCCACTTGTCCAACTATCCAATGGAATCAGAACGTTACTTGTTGAATTATCTAGGTCACCTGCTAGTCAACACGATCAATAAACCATTGGCAATATCCAATTAACTAGTTAAGCCCGAAGCGTATCCTAGACACAGACTTAGAAGGAAAATATTTGTGTAACTATGATTCTAGATGTATAGATTACTATATGGAGAGCTATCTCGGACTCTAGATCTTCTTGGTCTGCTTTACTAGATCTAGTTGAATGATATATCGCATACAAAAACGCGTAAACAAGTACAAATTGATAAACATAAACAAGCACTCAATGATAAATCAAGAAATCGAGATAAACAAATACCAAACATTCAGATCTTCATAATAATGGCTAATACCCGAAGGTATTAGCCTTCAAACGTCATAATAAATACAAGAGCAATTATTTAGCCAAGGTAAACTAACCGAGTTAACGAATGATACAAAAAACTGAAACGTTTACTAAATTATATGAATTACCAACGTTGTCTCCCTATGGAAATGTGATAGCCTTGCTCGACCTCCTTACTGCTCTTTTTCTCTCCTGAAAATCGACTTTTTGTGGGTTTAGAAATCCAGGAATATGATTTAGCACACTTAAAAACTCGTGTTTTTGATTTTTTTGTTTATAAGTCCTGGAAGTTGGTTGATACGGCGTATCCAAGTGTTGGATATGGCGTATTGGGGATTTCTTGGAGTAGGGACCACGCTTGATATCTTCCAAAATATTATATTGATTCCATATCTTTAAATACGGCGTATTTGATTTCTCTTTGGAACGGCGTATTGTCTTTTTATTCCTCATGGTCTTTGATGAGTGACAGGCACGTGAATAACGCCTATTTTTTCCTTGATGGATTTACGAGCGATTGGTCTTTAAATAGTAATCAGCAAAATATCTTTCTTAAACTCTAGATTGCCGCCATTTTTGCTAACTTTTTACCAATTACTCCCATTAATACTGCAGTTTTTTCAAAATATAAACGATAAAGTAACAATACTGTTGAGCATAACCAAACAAAATGAGTTTATAGACATTGGATAAAATGATGCTATAAAATAGACGTTACTTTGATTGTCATCAATGACCTCATCAAGAAAAATGCAGTAATTTTTGGTGCAGAGGCTGACATAAAACCAATTGGATACAACCATCCAAGTCATTCTATTCCAAATACAAGAATTCATAATCATCCTCCTCATTCAAAAGTGTCTTGGAGATTTACAATCCACTACAAAAAACAAGAAACATGTTCAAAAGAATTTTGGAGGAGCTGGTTTATGTAAGTACTATTCAACAAAGAACAAACCATAAAGACCTACATAATTCTATTGTCTTGCTTTTTTATCATAGAAAGAACCCAAAAAGGTAATTCATGCATAAAAGATCCAAGCTGATATAGGCAAAGCAAGAGAGCTTCTTTCTTATATACACATTCAAGTTACAAGAAGTTTGGAGTTTGGTGGATTTACCAAACATAAAAAAAGGGCTATTGTGCACTAAATGGGTTTTTTTTAGGATAAAAAAGGATAAATATGGAATTGTGATAAAGAAATAAAGCAAATTGGTTGCACAAGGTACACACAAGAAAAGGATTGACTATGAAGAGTCTTTGCACATATTTTCAAGAATTTAAAGTAATTAGGCAATTTTTACTTATACTTTTTTTTTTCCACCCCATTTAAATATTTATGGTGTATCAAAAATGATGTAAAAAGTGCTTTACTCTATGTGAAAGAGATTAAAAAAAGAATGTGTGTATGTAATGTCAACCACCAGATATTTGGAAGATCCAGACTTTCCCTGATAGAGTAATATAAGGCTGAAAAAACGCACTTATATGGATCTACATCAAGCCCCTAAGCCCTTGGTATGAAACTTGTCAACATAAAAATCTGTTTGGACTGAGTGTCAAAAAGGGGAAAAATTAACAAAACCTATTCCTCAAAAGTACAAAGGTCGATATTTTTGCTGTCCACAGTTTTGTTGAAATACATCTTTGTTCAACCAAAAGGAGCTATGCAATGCAATTATAAAGTTAATGCATGAGAAATTTCAGAGGAAGCCTCCTATGGGAAGAACATACAATCTTTTTTCGGGATTATATGTGCAAGAGAAGGATTGCATAGATATTGTTCAAGACAATAATGTTGGTGAAATTCTACGTAAGAAGATTGGGTATAATAAAAGTTCAGATAGCTAGCACACAAATATACACTCAAAAGCCTTTTGCTCAACAGATGAGATGGGTGAAATAAGTGAATGTTCAGTAGGTAATAAAGTCAATGATTGGTTCATTAATGTATCTTACATCTTCAAGACCTGACATCATGTTTGCAGTATGTGCCTGTGTTAGATACCAAGTCAATCCAAAAGTTTCACATCTTCATGTAGTGAAAAAGATTTTTAGGTACTTAAAAGGCCAACCAAAATTGGGCCTTTGGTATCCAAAAGATTCTCTTTTTGATTTGGTAGCATACATTGATAGTGATTATGCTGGAGTAAGCTTGGATAGGAAGTTTACAACTGGAGGTTGTCAATTCCTTGGAAATAGATTAATATCGTGGCAGTGCAAGAAACAGACAGTGGTTGCAAATTCCACAACAGAAGCTGAATATGTGGCTGCTTCAAGCGGCTGTGGACAAGTGCTTTGGATTCAGAATCAACTACTTGATTATGGGTAAAATTTTATGCATACTAAGATCTTTATTGACAATAACAGTACTATTTGCATAATTAAAAATCCTGTTTTTCATTCAAAAACAAAGCATATAGATATTAGACATCATTTTATTAGGGATTGCAATGAAAAGAAGTTGATTTAAATGGTCAAAATCCATACTGACAAGAATGTTGTAGATTTACTTAAAAAAGATTTTGATGTAAGTAGGTTTCAATATTTGATTGCTAGTATTGGAATGCTAAATCCTTAAAATCTTTTATCTCTTTATGTTTTTGTAGAGTTTTGTATGAATTAGTAATGTTATTTATGTCATTAAAAGTTTCTGCTGCTAAGTATAATTAGTGCTGCTGGTTATACTTAATACTGCGGAGTTAATACTGTTAGTTATACTTAATACTGTTAGGTATAATTAATACTGTGATAATAGTGAAAATAGCTATGGCTTGTGTTTTCTTGGTTTTTGGACTAACATTTTGCAAAAAAAGCAAAGAAAAGTGTTAGATTGATAATGGAAAAGCTGGTTATTAGAGAAAATAGACAGAGAGTTTTGGTGAGTAAAAGAATTGAGAGAGTTGGTGAGAATAAAAACAGAAAGAGAGATGTGTGGAATTAAAACAGACAGTGTTTTAGTAAGAAAAAGGATTGAGAGAAAAAGTAAGCATAAAAACAGAAAGAGAGCTGTGTGATATAAAAACAGACAGAGTGTACAAGTAAGAAAAAGAATTGAGAGAAAAAGTGAGTTAAAAATAGAAAGAGAGGACATTTATTTTTAATGGATATGCTATTTGGAATGGAATTGGAGTTAATGCTGGTGACTCAGAGTTAATGCTGCTAGGCATAACTTACTACTGCTGGTTGTAAGTTAATGCTGTTAGGCATAACTTACTGCTGAGTTACTACTATTGGGTTACTTACTACTACTAGTAGAAGTTAATGCTGTTAGGCATAAACTTACTACTGCTTGTGATGGTTAATGTTGTTGAGGGTATTTTCATAAATACTTCGATTAAGGGTTTCAATCACTCATTTGATCGATTTCATACTTTCATATACTCTCTATTCACAAACCCTAACTCAATTTCATCATTCATCATCAAAACCCAACACAATGACGACCCTAAAGTTTGCTGATACTCATAACATGGTCGCGTTTTTGGCTAAACCCGCTAAAAGTGAAGGTGTAACACCTCAAAATTGGGTCGCAGCGGAATAATGTGTCCGGGAGCGTTGCTTCATAGATCAATAGCACAAGATATGAGAACGACCTCTAAAAGAGTCGTTTGAAATACGATACATTGGATTTATTGAAATTGTTTAATACAAATCACAACGGCTTAAATTGTTCAACATTGAAATGACAAGATTTTAGATCATAACAAATATCCCAAGATGTAATGACTCCAAATCTTTTATGCATGACTCCACAAAAGAGTATCACCAATGTATCCTTAGCACCTCGTGCCTCATTGACCTGAGAAAACATGCTTTAAAACGTCAACATAAAGTTGGTGAATTCATAGGTTTATGTAAAATGTAATGTAGGACCGCAAGATTTTCCCCGTGATAATGCAACAGATGCAAACATCACAAAATGTAATTACGTTTCCCTAAGCTCATGACACTGAAGCTCGACATGTATGAATTGCAATATAAATTGCCAACATTGCCCGTGATGATGTTCTAACCCGCAACATCCTAAATCCGACATGGTATACGTCCGTTGTCCGGTAAACCGGCACAGTGAGCGCTACTCACCCGAACGGGGATGTCAATCCCAAATAGATCTATTTATAACATTCGCGCTCACACAAAGTAATTGACAGTTCATGATAATGGGCTCAGAGGGTTATCGCTACTTAGGCAAACACGTAATCATGTAAAAATGTACACTTGCGTCCAATCGTAAAACAATGCATGTTTCTCACCCCAAAAGTTGTAAATCATTGATATAGTAAAACATGGGGCTATGAACTCACCTCGGTAAAGGAAGTGAATGAAATAAATCAAGTGAATGAAAACGTCACGGATATGACCGAATGCAACCTAATTAAATATAGGTCGTATAAGTACTAAGTACTTTGAATAACTAATGCCACACATAATTCTATATAGTTACACCACCACCTAAAAGTGTTTGTTTAATTTATAAAATTAAACAATTTAATTTGTACTTGTAAAATAAATGTCCATGTATTTGTAATTGTAAAAATGATATACTTGTCCAACAATTTGTTATTTGCCAAAAATACTTAATGTATTATTTATATAATGTCATTATATAAATAATTTAATTGTTTGAGGAAATAAAAATTTATAAAGATAAAAACGTTTAAAAATATCACTTTTAGTAAAAACGTCGTATCTTTCTTGTTTTAATCCCGTTTTTAACGTTCTTTATATGTATGGAATCGTATTTGAAAAATAAAATCAAATATTACATTTTTTATGCAGGTATGTACTGTTATGAATAGTAACATTAAGTGATAATTTATAAAATACTTTTTATAAATTTTAATTATTGAAATCGTATATTAATTGTATCTCATTTGTTTTAATTCGGTTTTTAGTGATTATTATGTCCACGTCTTCGTAATTAAAAGCTCTATCTAAGAAAATAATTTCCCAACAGCCTACTGTTAGGAACAGTAGCAGGTTTTTATAAAAAGGAGTTGATATACACACCACACAAAGTGATGTGCACACCACAAAAATGCATATGTGTTGTTGTACCATATGCATTACACATGTGATTTTGTGTTGTGCACATCACTTTGTGTGGTGTGCATATCACCTCCCTTCATAAAATTACTTTTATAATGTTACTTTTACATATTTAATTACTTAAAACATGTAAAATCCATAACTAGTTCATTATCCATTGGTTCTCCAAGTTTCTTATATTTTTTAAATCACAAAAATATGTACTTCTAAAGAAAAATATAAAACATTCAGTTCAGGTTCAAATTTATATAGTTTTTAGAAACTTAGTTTTATAAAAACGCTTTTTACGTATAATCTTGTAAATACCATATCTCCTTCGTTATTTATCGGATTTTCAAGTTTCTTTTATGCTTATGATCCTTATGAGATGTATTATTTTTATAAAATATAAAATAAATATTTATATGGTTCGAATGAACAGTAGCTATTAAAAGTTTAATTAACTTGTTTTATACACTTTTAAACTTTATAAAATTTCCACAAGTCTTCTAATTTATAAATTAACATCCATGGTATATAATTAAGTCATCTAAATTGTGTCCATCATAATAAGTCCATATTGTCCAAGAAAATTATCCAATATATTTATTTACTTATCTAAACTTTATAATTAAATAAATAATCATAACTTGACAAATAATTATATAAACTATACATTGATTATAAATCCCTGTTTTAAACATATTAACATATTTAAAACATCATCTTAACCATAAAGAAAATAAATTCGTGTATGTATGTAATTGATTTCATTTTATAAACTTCATAAAATAAACCTAGGTGATGATTTAACTATACACAATTATATAAAACATTAAATTAACATATTGAAAAGATTAGGGTTCTTAGAAGACATTAATGAAGATGAGTGATGATAATACACAAGCAAGACCCAAGTGTATAAGCCTAATTACTTCCACAAAACCCTAACTTTTACCAAGAAAACCCTAATTCTTTCTTGATTGTAAAACCCCTTTAATTACCAAACCAAGCTTCCAAGACACCTTGTATATGATTAACAAAAACCCTTGAACATTTGTACTAGCTTAGAAATAAAAAATACAAATTATATATGTGTGGGTAGAGTGAGTCGTGGGTATAAGTGAACAAGAGAGTGTCTTTGTGTTTGATTTTGCTTGAAAGAGTTAAGTGTGTGTATACTTCTACTTTTTAGTTCCTATTTATAGCTAAACATGTAAGAATACCATTTTAGTGAAACCAAAAAATGGTTTTTGGTGTTGTGTTTATGGTGTCCGGTTATGGAGACAAATAGGGTAAGGAATATGTATTTTTTTTATATTACTTAGGTCTTGTAAGAGTATGGCATGGATTGCTTTTGTGTAAGAATTATATGACAAGCCTTATGCATGCTTGACTTGTCCCCATTCCTTCCTTTCCTACTAGACGTGAATATGAACACAAAGGAAGACAAAAGATGGTTAAAAGTGGTGGTTTGATCCATTGGTTAACAACAATGATTGTTTATTCAAGTTAGTAGAGGTTTGTTAGATTTAATTTCAAGTGTTGTGTGCATATAAGTGTAAATTCGGCTAGGGGCTGCTT
>BQNB010164352.1:0-14341 GCA_026074375.1 Tanacetum coccineum
CCATATTATGTTTTATAAATATAGTACACCTCATGATGATTCCAAATATGTAAAGAACTTGAAAAACCGATTTATAACGAAAAAGATACGTAGTTTACGAGTTTTACGATAATAACCAGAGTTATAAAAGAATTTTTATAAAAATTCTACAAACAGAAGGTTTGATATTTTTATTAAATCACACATATTTTTAGGATTCCAAAACAATAAGAAACGTAATTTTTCAATTAAAAACAAAGAAGTTATAAATTACGCGAGTTTATATACTTAAAATGTATAAAAATACTCTTATAAAACCATTTTTATAAAAGTTACTATTCATGACGAAAACATATAATTTTTAAACCTCGTAATAGAGATTTCAATTACGAGAACGTGCTCGAAAGAATCACTAAAAGCGGAGCTAAAACGAATAAAATACGGCGTTTACGATAAATAAAATTTAGAAAAGTAATTTTATAAACTATGAACAGTAAAAATTATTATTCATCAGCAGACCCAAAATTATAAAATGTGATAATTTTGATACACCTATCAATTACAAAGACGTGCTCAAAGGAATCACTAAAATCGGGTTTAAAACGAATAAGTTATTACATTTACGGGTTTTTACGATTACTAAATTTATATAAATAAATTTATAACTGATGCGAACAGTAAAAGTACTTGAAACGTGTATTTTACGCCGTTTTTACTAAGGGTTTATTTATAAACGTTTTAACTTTATAAATACATTTTTACAAACGCGATTAGATGGTGATGTAGCTATATAAAATTATATATAGTAGTAGTTATTTGAAATGTGTAGTACTTATACGACCTCTGTTTGATTAGGTTGCTTTCGGTTGTTACCGTGACGCATTATCTGTGAATTATTTGATATACGAAACTCAAGGTGAGTTCATAGCCCCATGTTTTAAATGATTTTGATTTATAAGTTTTTGGGGTGAGAAACATGCGATGTTTTATACTTTGGACACAAGTGGTAAATTTTATATTATGATTACGTGTTGCCTAAGTAGCGATAACCCAAGTTGAGCCCATTATCATGAACTAGTTAATTACCTAGAGGGTAAGCGCGAATGTTATGAATAGATCTATTTGGGATTGACATCCCCGTTCGGGTGAGTCATGCTCACTGTGCCGGTATGCCGGATAACGAACGTATACCATGTCGGACTGGGGATGTTGCGGGTTAGAACATCCATACGGGCATTGTCGGCAATTTTACATTGCAATATATTGTCGAGCTTCAGTATCATGAGCTTAGGGCGAACGTAATTGCATTTATGTGATGTCTGCATCTGTTGCATTATCATACAAATGGGTGATCTTGTGGTCCTGGATTATACGATTTATTAAACCTATGAATTCACCAACATTATTGTTGACGTTTTAAAGCAATGTTTTTTAGGAGGTCAATAGGCACGAGGTGTTGGGATACATTGGTGATTATATGTCTTGGGATATCATGCTAAAGATTTGGTTGCATATGTTTTTGGGAAAATGTGTTATGAACTAGTATCTTTGTACTATTAATGTCGAACAAGTTAAGCTTCGGGCTTTTTGTTACAGATATTTGCTAAAATCCAATGTATCCATTTTTACGACTTTTAACGGTCGTTTGATATATATCTTGTGTTGTTGATCTATGCAGTAACACGCCTCCTGACTCATATTCCGCTGTTAGCCATTTTGGGGGTGTTACATCTTAGCCATGCATCTATCTCAACAACAAAACAACATTTCCTCATCACCTTACTCTCCAAACCTACCACATACCCTCAACATTAACCAAGTTAAAACCCATGTTGGGTATTGCCCTTGTTGCATCTTCTCCCAAAAACAATTTCTTGCTTTAAGTGATGATATCAATTAGATTGAATTCCTCCTCACTCGACCTCATCCACCTCCTAGAGTTCAAAGAGATTATCCCTCCACAACCGCCTCCACTCCAAACTCTCCAACCAATTAATCTCATATTTTTCCTCCAAATAATCGTCAAACCTTTTTGTGTCGTAAGTAAGTCAAAAATCCTTCTATGGCTACTTAGGATTTTTCTTTACGTATTAATATGCTTCTAAAGCATATTTGTTTTTCTTTTTATGTATGCTTATGTGTTGTTCACAGACATTGTCCTAAATGAATGAAGTATCTTTTGCTTTGATGTTTGCTTGCACTTTTCATATTTTTCCTTCCTTCTTGCTACATGTTAGAAATATTTGTATTATTCTAACTCGTTTTTGTAGCCAAGAAACCATAGCTCGATTCCTTGGTGCCCTCAAACGAGGGGGAGCACACATCAAGGGGGAGCATTTATTCCGTCGATTTAACTAGTAATTCTCGACAATGTCTTTTTGATTTTACAAAAAGGGGGAGAAATGACATGAAACTCACTAAATACTTGTTTAAAAATAATTTTAAATTTAATGAGTTTAAATTTTGTAATCATCAAAAAGGGGGAGATTGTTGATAAAATATAATGCCTAATATTTTTTCACATCTTTACGTTTTGATAATCACAAATATAAAAACGTTCAATGTAAACAAGTAATTAGTAGTAAACTCTCATTTCAACAAATACATCACTTAAATGTATGAATAAATAAATGCTTAATGCATTTTATGATCAAAGGAAATTTTTATTCAACCTCACGCTTTTATAAAATGTTGTAAACATTTTTAAAACAATACAAAACATTTTTTACAATTAAAAGAAATGTTTTATTCAAAATAAACATTTTGAAATTCAAATTTTCGGATCTAAAACGGCTAGAAAAGTTCCAGAAAATTCCCCCTACACAAAAGACAAATTAGGAAAGCCCTAGTCTAGGGCGGCCCCCTTACGGCCGGCCCCCTTAAAATTAAGGGGACCGGACCTAGGTAGACGCTCCCCCAGTTTGTCCTATAAATACTAGACTTTTCCCCATAATTTTCTTACCTTTTGCACTCATTCTTTCTGCTCAAAATAGCCCACATATCCTCTCTAAAATCATTTGATCATTTAATCATAAAGCTTTGTTTTCATGTGATCCAAGCTCAATTCCTCAAGTACAAGAGAAGAATACTTTCATCATCAAGTGAAGAAGTATTATACCTTAGTGTGCATAGCAATCTTGTTGCATCCATATCACGTACTTGTAAATCATTTGTATATCTTGTATTTGTGTGTAGTAGTTAGATCTTGGCAATCTTTGTAAGTATAGTTAGATCGTGGTGACCTTACCAAGTGTGTTGTAGTTATGTATATTAGTTGTGGTGAAGTAAAGTCTTGAAGTTGTGAAGAAGTTGTGAAGTTGTGAAGTTATGAAGAAGTTGTGAAGTTGTGAAGAAGTTGTGAAGTTGTGAAGCAATAAGTTCACAAGCTGTTAACAAGAGTCCTACGCATTATCCTTGTGATTTTGCCAGAACATCCAAGTGATACTAATGTATTCACAATGAAGATAGAAATCATGCTTGAGCCAATATCAAACAAGCTCTTGGTAGGTGACTTGCACGATTCTATATGAATCAAACTTGTGTCAACTGGAAAGAAATGATGGTGCGCTTCTATGTGAATCAAACTTGTTCCAATAAATGAATTGACGGCTTAATCATAAAGATAGTAACTATCTGATTCACTCTTACCGTGTTGTCTGCTTTGAGACGTTCCGGTAATGAGAACTAGCAAGCATGGTAAATCTAGTACATCTGTGTTAGAAGATCCTACGCTTTGAGCTGGAAACCCTATCAAGGAGATTATTTGAATCTACCTGATCACAGGTACAGTATTTATACTGTAAAATGCTCCTACAAAAACAGAGGTTAATCTAACCAAATCCGAACGAATGACAAAGCCATATTCATCCACACACTTTATTGTTAACTGTTTTATTTCAGGATTCATATAAAGATGGAGATGGAGATGCCTCATTCCAGCTGAAGTCGAATTCATTACCACATGCTCATGCTCAAACTACAAAGACATACTATAAGCATCGAGATTCAAGAATCAAGAAAGCTCAAGAATTAAAAGATAAAGACTTCCACACACTTTGATATACAAGATCTTCCTTCAAGATATCAAGTCTATCAAGGGATATTGTTAGCAAGCTTTCAATATTATGCAAAGTTTGAGCATGTTGGTCAAGACACAAGATCGCAAGGTGGCAAAGACGATCAAGACAAACAAGGAAAAGATTTAAAGATCTCGGAACTAAAGACGAAGTCGAAAGACAATAACAAAGGCTCAAGATCAAAGATCACAAAGCATGAAGGAACAAGCCTACAACAAGATAAAGACCAAGACAAATACAAGAGCTTAACGACAAAAGCAATCTCATGGATCTCATGAAGGAGTGTCACAATGAACTCACTTCGGGGGAGATTGTTAGCCTCAAAAATATTGAGTCGAACGAGAAGTTCGTTCATTAGGAATATTAGGTCTCGGTCATTTATATATTAATGTTGTAATAGGCTAGAACGGGAATCGGGCTCATTTAATGTAATCTATTATGTTACGTGTTACGGGCTTAAAAGCCCAAGTAAACTCGAGCCTAACCCAAGTCAAAAGCCCATCCGGCAACATGGGTATAAATACCCCTCTCCAAGTATGGAGAGGGTGTTGGTCTCATTTGTTTCATACACTTAAAAATCAACCATCTCTTTATTTTTTCTCTCTACTTTCTCTTTCTTGTTTCTCTCTTTAAAATTCTTTCATTATCTTCTCATCTTATTTTTCTTGTATCAATGGTGAATTGAAGGTGATTATTGGTAACGATATTTCTCTCCATCACTCAATTCTCTTTCTATCTCCTTCTATCTCGTAACAGAAGAAAAAAAGAAAGAAAAGAAAGAAAGAGAACGGCAGAACCACAAGGAAGAAAAGATATCAATTCATCATTACATACATATATATCATATTTGTTTATTTTTCCTATTTGTGACGTGTAAAGAGCAGACAAAGAAAAGAAAAAGGTGCAATATGTCAAAGCATTCAATACATCAGTCTATGTTTAAGCGCGGCATTTTAGGCGCAGTTCCGTGTGTCCTCCCCAGTGCTTTTAGTAGTATGGCTAATCGAGATCCGACATGGAATATGGATACAGGTGCATCATCTCATCTAAATTCACATACAAGTAATTTAAATACTTTTTATAATAAATGTTTATATCCATCTGTTTGTGTTGGTGATGGTAAATCTATACCTGTTACCAGCACCGGCCATAGTATCTTACCTACCCTTAATCGTCCTTTATACTTACATAATGTTCTGGTCACCCCTAATATCATCAATAATATTATTTCTATTCGTCAATGCACTAAAGATAATAATTGTACTATAGAATTCGATGCATTTGGTTTCTCAGTAAAGGATTTCTTAACCCGTCATATCCTCCTTAGATGAAATAGTTCGGGTGATCTTTACCTAGTTACATCGCCTTCCCCCACTCCTCATGTTTTGCTTTCTGTGAGTCCCAATACGTGGCACCAACGCCTCGGGCATCCCGGTGAACACGTACTACGTTCTCTTAAGTCTCGTTAGTATATTTCTTATAACAAAGATAAGTCCTTACATCTTTGTCATGCGTGCCAGCTTGGCAAACATGTGAGACTTCCGTTTACTAGTTCAGATTCTATTGTTACTCGATCATTTGAGATTGTGCATTCTGATATTTGGACTTCTCCCATTGCTAGCTCTGGTGGTTTTAAATACTATGTGTTATTTCTTGATCATTATTCTCATTATTTGTGGATTTATCCTCTGCGTACGAAATTCGAAGTTTTTCAAAAATTCCTACTTTTTCGTTCTTATGTAAATAATCAGTTTAAGTGTGATATTGCGGCTTTTCAGTGTGACCATGGTGGTGACTTTGACAACACCAATCTCCTTAACCTGTTTGCTCAAAATGGCATTCAAGTCCGTTTTTCTTGCCCCACAACGTCACAACAAAATAGAAAATCGAAGCGAATGATCCGCACTATTAATAATGTCATTCATACCCTTCTTTTTCAAGCTCACCTTTCACCCACCTTTTGGGTCGAGGCATTACATATAGCTTCCTACCTACTCAATCTCCTACCCTCATCTGCCATTCAAAATGAGATACCCTGCACTAAACTATTTAACAAACAACCTGATTACTCACGATTGCGTATCTTCGGTTGTCTTTGTTACCCACACCTTCATTCCCCTAATAAACTTGGACCTCGTGCCACCCCTTGTATTTTCCTTGGATACCCTGCTTATCATCGTGGGTATCGATGCCTTGACCTCTCCACTAACAAAATTATACTTTCTTGCCATGTAACCTTTGATGAACTTCAATTTCCGTATGGTTTCATCACTCCATTACAACCTTCATCTTACACTTTTCTCGACCCTACTCCATCTCTAATACATCAACATATCATTAATAATACAACTCAACATCCGACGACTACACATGCACCTATTACCCCTATGATCCAATATAACCCAACACCTATATTTATATATGTATTAGTTCTTAATTTATATTAGGCCCATTAATATAGATCTAATGTAATTAGGCATAAGCTCATAGCATAGAACATTCTCTTGTATCCTATATAAGGATTGGTTGTTATCAATAATAATTAAGCAATCAATTATTCTAATAGTATTATCTCAGGTTAGGTGATCGAAGTAGACATGTTCTTCACGTCTTATGCCGTGAACATAAAGAAGAATCTTGGTGACCCTCCGATGATCATAGAATTTAGAGAATGAATATGCAAGTATCGGGTAATAATAGCGTGCTTGAACATATATACAAGATTTATACACGAATATAAGTACGATACACAGTACATATCCCTACATCATCTAAACTAGATGGATTATGACTAATGGGCCAATACACCAATAACTATATAACATACACAATATACTACCGTCCATTAATACGCCATCGCCGTTTAAGCAGTGGATCAAAGAACACTCAATCTGGACAAAACCTCATGTAAACTGTAGGAAAAGACAGCTTAAGACCTCAAAGGACATGTGTTTTCGAATAGGCATGTGTTTAAGATTCTGTGATCATCCAGCAACATCTCGAATCAAGAGCAAACTAACAATATACAAGAGGCTCTAACATATCTAGAGTAGGCATGTGTTTAGGTTTTTGTGATCATCCATGAACTTGCCGAATCATCACTGTGGTGGGTAGGGGGGCGGGGATTCTTTTACAGGTTAAACATAAGCGTTTGTTGAGTGAGTTGTGAACAGAGCCGAAATTCCATAATTGAAACTGTTAAAAGTCTTGATCAAAAGCAACTGTAATTTATCAAGCTTTTGACTAAACCTTTACGCACAAGGAATCAGAGACGTAATATCAATAAAACAAGCCAAATGAAGCATGAAGTTTAAGTTCAGCAGAAAACATTTCTAAATTTCTAAAATCAATATTTTTATTATATACTAAGCAAAAGCATCAGGATGTAAATTCTGAAACAAACTTTTATAAAAAATTAGCAATTATAAGTTTTAATGAAATACTGGAAAGTAATTGGATTTTGCCCCACATTATTCAACCAAACAATTACACAAAATTAAGCCATATTATAAACAACTTCATAGATGTCTTATCGTTGAGGGAATCCTAATTTCACGATATAGACAATTTGATCCATATTCTTTTCGGCATTGACAAAACTCTTCAAGAGTCCCCTTTAATCTCACAATCGATGTCATTCACAAATCTTTCATCTTTCCCACTAAACTCTGCACCATCATTCACACAAATCTCGCTCATTATGTCACATAACTCATCCACATCTCCATCATCATAAATTGCTCCAAATTCTTTAAAATCTTCAAGCTCATCACATGTGCTAGCATTCACTTGCATAGACCAAACAGATGGCTCATCTTGTCATCTAATGGGTAATTTATAAATTTCTAAATATCCAATAAAAAAGCCAAAAGATGAATGAAGTTTAAGTTCAGCAAGAAAACATTTCTAATAATTTCTAAAATCCTTTATATATATATGCAAAGCATCAGGATGTAATTACTAAAAACAAACTTCTTGCATTATAGCAATTAAACGTTTAATGAATACAGAAAGCAAATGGCTTTTGCCCCACATTATGTCAACCAAACAATTACACAAAATTAAAGCCATATATAAACAACTTCTCAGTTAAGGGAATCCAACATTTCCCGCATTAAACACAATTAGAACCATATTCTTTTCGGCATTGACAAACTCTTCAAGAGTCCCCTTTAATCTCACAATCGATGTCATTCACAAATCTTTCATCTTTCCCACTAAACTCTGCACCATCATTCACACAAATCTCGCTCATTATGTCACAGAACTCATCCACATCTCCATCATCATAAATTGCTCCAAATTCTTCAAAATCTTCAAGCTCATCACATGTGCTAGCATTCACTTGCATAGACCAAACAGAAGCATCATCTTTGTCATCTAATGAGGACATTTCTAAATTTCTAAATATCAATAAAACAAGCCAAATGAAGCATGAAGTTTAAGTTCAGCAGAAAACATTTCTAAATTTCTAAAATCCATTATATATACTCAAGCAAAGCATCAGGATGTAATTCTGAAACAAACTTCTTAGCAAAATAGCAATTAAACGTTTAATGAATACAGAAAGCAAATGGCTTTTGCCCCACATTATGTCAACCAAACAATTACACAAAATTAAAGCCATATATAAACAACTTCTCAGTTAAGGGAATCCAACATTTCCCGCATTAAACACAATTAGAACCATATTCTTTTCGGCATTGACAAACTCTTCAAGAGTCCCCTTTAATCTCACAATCGATGTCATTCACAAATCTTTCATCTTTCCCACTAAACTCTGCACCATCATTCTAAACAATCATCAGCTCATTATCGTCACAGAACTCTCCACATCTCCTATCCATAAATAAATTGCTCATATTCTTTCAAATCTTCTAGCTCTATCACATTGTGCTTTTTTACATTCACTTGGCATAGACCAAACAGAAGCATCATCTTTGTCATCTAATGAGGACATTTCTAAATTTCTAAATATCAATAAAACAAGCCAAATGAAGCATGAAGTTTAAGTTCAGCAGAAAACATTTCTAAATTTCTAAAATCCATTAATATACTCAAGAAAGCATCAGGATGTAATTCTGAAACTAACTTCTTAGCAATAATTGCAATTAAAGTTTAATGAATACATAAGCATACTGGCTTTTGCCCCACTTTATGTCAAACCAAACAATTACCACAATATTTATGCCATATATAAAACAACATTCTCAGTTAAGGGAATCCAACATTTCCAGCATTAAACACTATTTAGATACCCTTAAATCTATTCGGCATATGGACAAACTCTTCAGAGTCCCCTTTAATCTCACATCGTTGTCATTCACAAATCATTTCTCTTTCCCACTAAATCTGCACCATCATTCACACAAAATCTCGTCTTCATTATGTACATGAACTCATCCAATCTCTCATAATTAATTTGCTCCAAATTCTTCAAAATCTTCAAGCTCATCACATATGCTAGCATTCACTTGCATAGACCAAACAGAAGCATCATCTTTGTCATCTAATGAGGACTCGTAACCTTCGATTTCCTCTGGCAATGGCGTAAACAACTTTGCTATCAAATGCTTTTCCACAGTTTCTTCAATATCTTCTTGCCGATCAAGTATCTACAAAATTCAAACCAATCCACAAAATAGCAGATTATCAAAAACCTATATCAAAACAATATAAACCAAGAAATCCACATCTAGAGTCAAATCAAAACCTGAGAAAAACTAAAGCTTTCTGCAACAACAACAGGAGACATATTCACAAATTCCGAACCATCTTTATTATTCTCCGAAAGTTGAGGTGTATTAGCAGGTGTTGGTGGACAAAAACACATTGGGGAATTCATGACAAAGTTTCGCGGTTCAAACGAAATCTTTGAAATCACCGCTTCTTCTTCGACTTTTTGCAAAAGGGTCTTTACTTGATCCCTCAATAAAGCCTCACCCAACCCCGGTTCATATATGGATTCACTATTGCGAAGTACCAATCGTTTCTTAGAAACTGTCGATGATGGTGTTTTCAAATTCCCAATTGCAAGCCCAACAATAGGTGAATCATTTGTTATATCAATTAACACTGATCTTGATTTCATAACCCCATTCTCAGATTCTTCAAATTTCCCTAAAAATGTAAAAAAAATCCAATATTTATAACTATGTGATAAAAGAATAAAACGCATTCTATAAAAACAATATATTAATGTAATATGTTACTCACTCGTGGTTCTTGTGATTCTTCTTGATGATGATGGAGTCTCCATTACAGCGAAATTAAAGGTGGTAGAAGCGAAGCGTGCTGCCGGAGATGGAGTTATGGTGAAAGAAAATGTGAGATTATGTGAAGGAATTTAAGCAATCTTTATATGCGTCATACGTTAGTGTTGAACATGGTTGGCAGACATAGACATGTAAACAACACTAACATTGTTCCAGTATACAAAAGTAGATGTGAATAAATGCATACGAAGCTCAGGTAGCAAGTTACGAATGCAAGCAGTCTCGGCAACAACATTCGCAACCCCTATGTATTCAACTTCAACATTGGAGCGTGACGAAGGTGTCCTAGTGTTTCAAGGATCAAGTGAGAAGGTTGTCCCCCAATAACATACAGTAGCCGGGAGTTGAACGATGGATGGATGGGTAACTGGCTAGTCAGCATCAGAATAAGTAGTTAGCTCAGTGGTAGGAGACTGATATAACTAAAGTTCGAGATCGGTGGTACTCGAACATAACGAAGAATTTACCTAAGAGCATAAAGATGTTGCTCTCGTGGGTCATGCATATTGAGGCATAGCTGTTGGACCGAGTACGGAAGATCAGGCCCAGTGAATGTAAGATAATAAAGGGCACTTACAAGACTGCAATACAAAGTAGGGTCAACAACAGGGTCACCCTCAGGTTCAAGCTTTTTCTTAATGTCACCTTGGGTCCGACATTGGCTGCAGTTGAGCATATGGGTCTACTCAAGTATTTCAGTGGCATATTTAGACCGTGATATGAACAGTCCATGAGTAGTATGAACAACCGTAATGCCAAGAAAATAGTTAAATGGACCAAGGTTAGTCATGACAAACTCCGCATGTAGTGATGACAAAATTCACTCAAGTAAAGCACTAGAGGAAGTAGTCAAGATGATGTCATCCTCATATAGTAATAGATATGCAGTCTTGGCTTCCCAGTGAAAAATGAATATAGACTCGTTGTCTTGGAAACTAACACGTATAACATAACTAGTTATGGGTTGAAACCAGGTACGGGGAGCTTGTTTGAGGCCATTCAGAGACTTTTGCAGGTGATAGACATATTCAGGATGAGCAGGGTTTATGAATCCTGATGCATCTTAAAAGTCTCTACAAGGTTTCCATGAAAAAATGCATTATTCACGTCGAGTTGATGAATAGAATACTATTTGGGACAGCAAGGTTGAGAACAATCCAAATCGTAGCTAGTTTGACTACAAGGCTAAATATCTTAGAGTAGTTTATACCTAATTGTTGACTGTGACCATTAGCAAGAAGCCGAGCTTTATGTAGGCTGAGAGACCCATATGCATTCGATTTGTGTTTAAACAGCCACATAGATCAAATAATATTAACATTAGGTGGCCACAGAACAAGCACCCACGTACCAATTTTAAGTATAGCATTGACATCATCTTTCATTACATATTTTCATATCATACAGGAATATATACACGATACACAATATTGATGCTTACATGATCTATACAAGATAAGCTCGGACGAATAGGTCAATACACAAAAAACAGACACAATCAACTAATAAATGCATGTTAGAAAACACGATAATGTGAAATGTAGGAGCAAAATCTCACTTTCTACAAAGTCTAAAAAGCCACCTCAGCCCAACACGTGGCCCCATCTCCGCCCTTCATATTTCTTGTTCTTTATCATCTCCCCCTTTCATGATATGATAAATATTTATTCCTCAATTTCACTTTTAAAATCATTCAAAATCACAAAGTTACGTTCGGATTTTGTCTAAACGAATCATAAATTCATTCAATCGCAACAAATTACAACAATTTTCAAGAATGTGAAGTTCAACAAAAGTATAATTTCATTGATTTTGAGTCATAAAAAAATTACTATGCCGATTATTGATTAATAATCACTAATTAACATCATCCAGCATCAAATTCTTCATCTTATTTTGTTTCTCTATTATTTGAAAAAAAATCAAGTGTTTAGGAAAGTGCCCATAAAGTGTTCGATGAAAGGCCATAATGAAATAGTTTTACTAGTATGATTTTAGTGTTTGAATAATGTTTAAAACTGTGATGCTTTTAACATTGATAAATAATGATGAACTTTTTGTTTAGGAATAAAGGCTGTGAAAAGGTGATTTTTGAGTTATATTTCTCGCAGGTATGAAAGGGGAAACAATGATTTGTTAAAGGTTCATCTTGATTTATTACTATGATAAAGGGATTGAAAATTGTGTGATAATTTATTAAAGTTCATAAAGTAAGTGTTCATGACAAAATGTTCATCAAAATAAGTGTTCATCACAAAATGATCATCAAAGAAAACTCAGGTTTGAATTCATCAAATAATTACCAAACGGCTAAGTAGGATTTGGAGTGTTTGATTAAGAAAAAACTGAGTTTGAAGGTGTTGTTTGAGAATGTGAGTGTTGTTATTTTGGTTTTTTGTGAGTTGTTGTCTTCGGTAGGTCAATCAACTTTCTAGGTTCATCAAGTAATGTTCATCAAAAGAATGTTCGTTATGTTCATCAATCTATGTTCATCGATACAAAATGTTTATAGTATTTTATGTTTATTAATCTATGTCCATCGATATAATATATTCATTAGTTTTTTTGTCTTTATCAACCTTTAAGTCCATCAATACAAAATGCTCATCAATCCTCTGCCCATAAGTTCATCAATCATGTGTTGAATAGTTATCAATAAGTGTACATCAATCATGATCTGAATGTTTATCAATCATGATGTGAATATTCATCAATCATGCTTTGAATGTTCATCAATAAATATTCATCAATCATAGTCTATAATGTTTACCAATTATGGTCTGAATTGTTCATCAATAAATGCTAATTAATCACGGTATGAATGTTGATCAATAAAAGCTCATCATATTTTGATGTTCATCATATTTGGAGGTTGGAGGGTAGGGATGGAATCCGTGGGTAATGAGCATGGGTACCTCTAACCAGTCACTTGCACTCGTGATTTTTTTCTCATCCACCCGTCACCCGTCAGTGGGTATAATTTTTCGCCCATGCCCATGCCCACAGATACACGTTCCCCGAAGGTTAGTAAAATGCCAACAAAATCACAAAACCATGATATGAAAAATAACTATGAAACTACATAATAAGACACCATATCACTACAACAATAATGCTGTTTTGGGTCGAAGAAAATTTAGGGTCGACAATGTCGACCCTAAACTACACATGGGGCCCACAATTATTCACCAAAACTAGTAAGTCAACAAAATAAGTTTGGGTCAAAAGTTAGGGTCGACATTGTCGACCCTAAGTTTTTTATATAACTTTTTATATTTTTTAATGTATAAAATGTATTTAAAAGTATATATAAATACTAAAACAGTTTTGGGTCGAAAGTTAGGGTCGACAATGTCGACCCTAACCTTTTTACCAAAATTTAATTAGCCCGCCAAGGTTTGGTTTAATCCGCTAAAAAATTAGGGTCGACAATGTCGACCCTAAATTTCTTTTAAAAAAAAAAAATTTTACTTCATATAAAAGAGTAAATTTACTTCATATAAAAAAAAAATTCTTTTTAAAAAAAAGAAAAGAATTCTTTTTAAAAAAAATTCCACAGCAGCCCATTTACCAGATGAAGAAGGAGATGATCCAGCTTCCTTTTTGCCCCATTGGTTAGTGTTTGAAGAATCTTCCACTCGGGATGCACATTGATCTTCTTTGTCATCCTTCTTGGCCCAAGAAGTTTTCCATCCAGACTGAGAACGAGGGGTCCCACTCTCATCATTAGTTTTCCACAGCAGCCCATTTACCAGATGAAGGAGGAGATTTTCCTACGGAAATGATAACTATGTTCTTGTGTTAGCCCACTATCATCATTAGTTTTCCATCCGGCCATACAACATCATAAATGATAACTATGTTCTTGTGTTAGTCCATCAAGAAAAATAAAAATCACTACTACACAAACTGCTTGTACCCACAGATTTTCCCACGGAAAAAATACAGTGTGAAATTTCACACGGAATACCCACAAGTTACTTACCAAATTGTTGACTAAATTTCGGTGGG
>BQNB010164353.1:0-14341 GCA_026074375.1 Tanacetum coccineum
AGCATATTAATCTTCATAGGTGTACCATCCATAAACAGAGTGTGAACTCCACAATTTTCATGCAATTTCCATTTCAGCACTAACATTGGCTTTGTCGTGTCATTGCTTTGTCTTGTCATTTCTTTGTCTTATCATTGCTTTGTCTTGTCATTTCTTTGTCTTATCATTGCTTTGTCTTGTCATTTCTCCTCCCCTGTTTGGATGCATCCTCTTTATTCAAATCATCATCTGAAGATTCAATCTGTCAGTATTTCCTCCTTCTTGGTTGTGAGGTGCTTGACTTCCTTTGTCTTTCTAATCTTTTGATTCATTTCATTAGTCTGAGGATCTCCACAGCTTGAGCATCCTTTTCTTTCTGCAAGTCAAGCATCTGTTTTGACAATTTTGTACACATAGTCATCAATTCATGTAGTTTTAGTCTACCCTCATCACTTTCAGGTGTGTAACCTTCTGGGAGAGGTGAATCATGGGGCGTGATTGGTACATTAGTCGTCAATTTAAATTGATGTTCCATCATGTCCTCCCCACTTCCAGATGTGTGACCTTCTGAGAGAGGTGGTTCATTGGGCTTTTCAAGCACTCTCTCAGACCTAGTCTGAGCAAGAGCACCCCCATGGTGTCTTGGCGCTTGGGACTGCCACCTGTATCTATCCCCTAAGGAATGTCAACATTAGGCATTGCCGTGGTCTGGGTCCTAATTATGTTATCACTGTCTTGTGCTGCATCTAAGCTAGCAACAGTAGTGATAGCCCTTTCTACGTTGTCACCCCCTCGTTATAGATAGCCTCATCAGCTCCAAGGTCTTGAGGTACACTAGTCTAAGGTAACTGAGTGTCCTTTTTGGTTCTCCTATGTTTCTGAGTCTTTCATTTTCTTTGATATATAGTTGGAGATGGGAGTATTTGCTTAATGTGAGCTTCAGTTTGAGGTTCATGAAAAATTGGTGGATGTGTTGCAGTTTGAAGTGGTTCTGTTTGAGATTCAGAAACATTTTGTTATGAAGTAGAGGGTGTGGGTTGGGGTTCAGGGGGTGTTGCTGAACCTTCACCCTTAGGTGCTTAGTTTTGCACCAACATTATTAATTGTAACAAGAAGTACTAAATTTTGCTTAACAGTATAAACTTGTTCTCCAATAACTATGCAATAACATGCCTCTATTCATCACAAGCACACTAGAAATAACTAGACAGACATGTGAGAATTCATGAGGATCCATATCTATGCATAGCCCATGAAGAAATCGGGAGACAAAACAAGACATTCAGTTTTAGTGAAAAGAATACTATTTTTCTTGTCACACATCTATAAGACAGAGAAAAGATTAAACTTTAGTTCTTTGATAAAAAATACATCTTCAAAGCCTAACTTATCTGTTCTTATCTTTCCTTTTCCTGTTATCTTACCACCTTTAGCACTTCAACTAAAAGCAACAAAACCTCCATCAATGTCTTGATAGTTAGTAAGGAAGTCTTTATTCCCTGTCATGTGCCTGGAACATCCACTGTCAAATATTCATTTGTTCTTCAAAGCTTGTTATGGATTTCCCTATACAAAAGTAAGAGAGTCAGTGTCTCTTAGGGACCCAAGCCACTACTGACTTGAGTCTGCCTTGTGGATCTATATAATTTACTCTTTTTGAGACCCATGATCCATTATTGTCTTTGGAGACATTATTTAAATCAGTCATTTTTGGTCTCCAAACCCAACCTGCTGAGGCCTTAATAACAGTGACCCCATTACCCTTAACAGTACTAACTACTGTTTTCCCATCAATATTAACACCCTTTACTCTGACAGTATTAACTTTTTTTATTTAAAATACTGGTGCTTGGTGCTGTTGATTTATGAAAAGGCCTTCTAATAGGTGAATGAAAAGCATTTGTTCTTGTTTTTGAAACATTCACTCTATTTGTATGGGTGGTAGTATTAACTAGTCTGAATGTAGTAGTTGATGCTTTTGCTCTTAGAGAGCTTTGCTTGGCAGTACTAACTAGTACTCTTCCAGACCTTGTTAAGACTGCAGATGGAACAAATTTATTTTGATGATTTATTCTCTGAGCACTGTTCCAAACTAGTCTAATTTCACTTTGACCAGTATTATTTCCCATATTTTTCAAAACAGAACTTTTAGCCATTCTCTTTTCATGAAAATCACAGTCTTTTATTAGATGGCTATAACTGCCACAAACAAAACAAGCTTTCTTTGTAAACCCAAATCCTAACCCTAGTTTTTGAGTCATTTTCCCATTCCAATCTCTTCTATCTACCTTAGAATTTTGAGTGATTATCCTAGGATTTTTAGCTTGTTTAGGTTTAACAGATTCATTCCTAGCATTAATAAACTCAATCCTTTTAAAATTAGGTTTGTCTGTTGCCTGCAAACCATTAGATTGAAAAATGTCCTCATTATCACTAACCCAATCTTCAATGATAACTCCACTAGGCCTAATAGATTCAACTATATGCATTGTTACACTAGTATTGCTAGTTTAAGAAGTAATTGCTTCAACTTGAGATACACTAGCACTAGTCTTATTTGCTGTAGGCCTATAAACAGAATCATCCAATCCTGCAAAAGATAGGTCAGTGGAGGCCAGTAAGTATAGTTTACAGTTAAAGGATGTGGATCAACATGATTCCCATTATCCTTTTTGAACCTATCATTTGTTTGATTCGTCATCTCCATCACTTGAACGGACTATCTGATACACTATTAAACAATTCACTACACTGAAAATTTCCCTTTTTCATTCAAAATTGAATCTCCATATCCTAGACTAGTTTTACTTTAGAAACTTAATTACTATTATATGTTTTATTTAGTTTTTATAGAAGAGGTTTTTAAAACTGTTTCTAGTTTAGAAATCTTTTTAGATCATCTTTTTCTCTTAGGTTTCATCTAATGATTTTTAAGTTAGTGTTAGCATTACTTTTGTCTTTTACTTCAAATTCTAAGACTGTAATCTTTTCTTCATAGACAACTTCATTTTTCTGATGAACAACTAATTGAGATTTTACTAATTCTAGGCCTAATTGATAAGCTATAATTTCTAGATTAGCCTTACTAAGAGTTTATCTCTGTTCATCAAACTTTTTTTGAAGTTTTTCATATGTTTTTACACAATTTTTAGAACAAGATTGTACCTCTATGTCAGACCCTGAGGAGTTTGCAGTGTAGGCCATGAGAGCAAACTAAGTTGGTTCATCTTGAGCTATATAACACCAGTCATATCCCAGTCCATCTTGGACAATCGAAGCATTGTCCTGAACAACCCATGCATCAGAGGTCTCCACTGGTACAGTCCTTCTAGTGTTGTCCCTGCTCCTATACCATGCATCTCCATTCATGTTCCCTTGATTTCTTGGTGCTCTACATTCCCTTGTAAAATGGCCCCTTTTATGACAGTTAAAGCATTCAACCTTAGTTTTATCAAAACCTACAGGTTCTTTGCCATTGAAGATTAACTTTCGTCCAGTCTTCTTATAGAATCGCTTAACTATCATAGAGAGCATGGCCACTTGCCAATTACGGTCCATTTCTTCCAAATCATCATGATCAATCTGCTCTAGGTCTTCATCATCCAATTGTGGACTATTTGACTGATTAGCAAAGAATGAGAACAATAGATCATTAGTATATGATGATGAAGAGGCTTTTCCCTGAAAATTATGGCTGGATGCAGTAGAAAACTCCTAGCAGTATTAACTTCATTACTGCTGCTAGTGTCTTTTGTAGAGAGAAAGGCCACATTCTGAGAGTTTGAAGATGATCCAGAGGAACCTTTTATATCAGCTTCAAACACTTTTAGGTTATTGTATAGATCATCAATATCCAAATCATCTATACCATCTATAACACCCCGTGTTTTAGGGTCATTGACGTCGTCAATAAATCCACTATGTATTTTTAGTATTGTACGCGTTTGCTTTTAAATCGTAATCATTAAGTTAAATTGCGTAAGCTAAAAATGATCATTCAATGTAAACGGGGCATCACAATAAATGTTTACATTCAAGCATAGTGTAAGTATTATTTGCGGAATTAATTATTAACTTTGTTCATTTTATTTTATTGGCTACGTAAATTGTTTACGTTTTGCGATAAAATTACGTTTAGGCATACCCGAAACCACCAAAACTTTTCTACGCTTCAACAAATACCCACGATTATACCCAATACTCAAAAATTACAAAAATATATCATTCATATGCATATATAACCAGATATGGACACAAAGATACAAATAAAATATCATAGAAAACACTTCTCTATGTTTTCATGGGATAATCTCTAATTTTTAGGAACCCAAAGGATAATCCTTTCGATCCTTTTTCGTTACTCATTTTCATCTCTCACCTGCCGACCTTTCTCTGTTCGTCTCAACTTCACTTCACTTTCTTTTCTTTATCCCAGTATAATTCGTTACTTATTTTTCTTACTTGCTCTAATAGTGAACTTGACCAAGACTTCCATAAGACCCTCAACATGTCTTTGACTAGTCCTATGGCCATATAAGTCTTGCTCACCCCTAGTTCATATATAAATCCATACAAAATTTTCCTTCAACAATTACACACATTCCTACATCACTCCTAAGATGTCTTAAAGTGTTTAGAAGGATTGGTTTAAGCATTTTCAAGGTTTAAGCAAGGAAAAGCAAGATTAGGGTTTTGTGGTTAATTAGGGTTTTCTAATTGTGGAAGCTAGGGTTTAGAAGTTGTTACTTTTCATATTACATCACATCAAGGTTATCTAAAAACCCTACATCATTTATTTTCATGATTTCATACGTATATAATGTTTATATGGCTCATCACCATTTAGGGAATGTTTTAACATGTAAAATGGAATTTTTACTTGTGATTATTGTTTCATGAACTTTTTCATATGTTTTGAGGTTGGTAATATCATGTCATAATGAGATTATGAGTATTGTAAAATCTTGGTTTCAGTATAAAATGTATAAGTATAAACTAGTTGTTATAAAAAGTTACTTATACATGTCATAAGCAAATGAGTATGTAAACTTGTGATCTTGTTAACTTGGACATTTCTTGGACAATGATGGACTTAGGGACCCTAGGAATGTAATACATGTGATAATGAGTGGTGTAATGGATTTGTTACAAGATGGTTAAGCTAAAAAGTACAAAATCAAGTTTAAAACATGTTTTTAACACAAACCTCCAAACTTTCTGTTTTGGTTCGAAAAATAAGGTATACTTTTTATATTATTATAAAATAGTACGTCTCATGACAATTCCAAAAAGGTAAGAAACTCAAAAAACAAATTAATAACGAAAAAGATACGTAGTTTACGAGTTACACGTTAATTAAACGCGATATAAAAGAGATTTTATAAAAACAAGTTATAAAATACTTCTAATATATAAAGTTTAGTATTTTTCTCAGATCACACATATTTTTAGGATTCCAAAATGATAAGAATCGTAATTTTTCAATCGATAACGAAGGAGTTATGAATTACGCGAGATTATATACTTAAATGTATAAAAATACTTTTTATAACAACTTTTTTTTACAAAGTTACTGTTATCTCAGTTTTATATACATTTGAAAACAATCATTAATAGAAACTTTTAATACGAGAACGATGTGCTCGAAAGAATCACTAAAAACGGAGCTATAACGAATAAGATACGACGTTTACGGGTTTTACGATCACTAAAACTATAAAAATAATTTTATAAACTGGTGTGAACAGTAAAAAGTACTGTTCACCAGGGGACATGAAATACAAAAATGTTATATTTTGATACATCGTCTTAATACGAAAGCGTGGACATAAGAAACGTAAGAAACAGACCTAAACGATAAGTTATGGTCTTTTTTATAAAGTATATTTATAAACGATTTCCTTTATATATGATTTCACTTAAAACCAAGTAGATGGTGATTGAGCTATATAGAATTATATATGGTAGTAGTTACCCAATGTGATTAGTACTTATACGACCTATATTGGATTAGGTTGCACTCGATCATTACCGTGACACATTTTTGTGTTATACTTGAATATTCGCTTCATAACAAGGATGAGTTCATTAGCCTATGTTTTACATGATTTGTTTTATAAGTTTTTGGGGTGAGAAACATGCACTATTTTATAATTTGGACTCATTGTGGATAAGTTTTCACATTATGATTACGTGTTGCCTAAGTAGCGATAACCCTAGTTGAGCCCATTATCATGAACTGTCAGTTACTGGATTGTGAGCGCGAATGTTATGAATAGATCTATTGGGATTGACATCCCCGTTCGGGTGATTAGCTATCACTGGGCAAACGAACGTATACCATGTCGAACATAGGATGTTGCGGGTTAGAACATCATCACGGGCAATGTAGGCCATTTATATGGTATTCATTTATGTCGAGCTTCAGTGTCATGAGCTTAGAGCAACGTAATTACATTTATATGATGTCTGCATCTGTTGCATTATCATACACTTGGGAAATCTTGTGGTCCTACAATATATGATTTATCAAACCTATGAATTCACCAACATTATTGTTGACGTTTTAAAGCAATGTTTTTCAGGGGATCAGTAAGCACGAGGTGCAAGGGATACATTGGTGATTTTGATTTGGATATCATGCATTAAAGATTTTGTCGCATTACATTTTGCATAACTGTTATGGGCTAGAAATCTTTGTATTTTGAACAAGTGGACAAGTGAAGCTTTGGCTTATGTAACAAATACTTTGTTAAATCCAATGTATCAGTTTTAAACAACTTTTTGGTCGTTCTATATACATCTTGTGTTATTGATCTATGAAGTAACACGCCCCGGACCCTTATTCTGCTGCGACCCAATTTGGGGGTGTTACATAGAGACTCGCACAAAAATAAGCGCTTCTCGGGAGGCAACTCGTGTTTCTATTTTTTTCTATTTTTTAATAAGTGTGACGTGAGGAGGCTCGCCTCTTCTTTTCTTGTGTTTCGTGGTTTGTGTTTTATGTCCAGGATTGCCCGGATTATGAAGACTCTCATGCTTGTGGTTTTGTCCATCGTTCACTCGATCTTCAATCCTTTGCATGCTTATATATTGGAATCCGATATCCTAGATCTTATTGATTAACGTTTATCTATTAGCATAATTAATAAACGACTTTAGATTTGCGTAGAGATCCCTTAATATTAGGATTATGCCTTGAAATTAGTATGGGGGTGGCAGTCTCACATTGAGGACAATGTGTAGTTCTAGTATGGGGGGTATCTATCGATTTGATCTTACTTGCATGTGCTTTGTTTTAACGTAATCCCGTTTTACTACCAAAAATATATGATTTTATGCCAAAATTAAAAAATTTCAAAAATAAAATAAGTGTTTTGACACAAATGTTTGAGTTTCCGTTGGTGAGAACAAGAATAAATTTTGACTTGATCGAGCATGTTGCGCTCTAGCTTGCCTCTTAACCTTTATAAATTTAAGTTTTCGCTAGTCTTTTATACAAGAAGCTTTAAAACGTGAACTCTAGCTTGAGAAAGCCAAGAGTTTGCAAGTTTCATAATAGACTTTAAATATGCAAAGCTTGATTTTATTAGACTAAGCATTCACGGATCTTTTTATTAAAGATTTTAAATTTGCGAAGAACGAGAAATGATAGAGTTAAGTATAAGTTAGATGCTAAGCAAGGATTAGTTGGTTATCTTAAGAGCTCATAAGTGTAATTTGTGGCTTTTCGTCCTCAAAGCTTCTAACCGGACTAATAATACCTGCTCTTTTCGGAAATTAGACAAGTTAGTGGTTTTATCACTTAAAAGTCCTTTTAAAATCAACATTTTTTAAACTTTTTAGTCTTAGTTCAAATTTATACTTAAATTTTTTAAAATGAAATTTTCTTTATATATCATGGTAATGTAAAGTGTTGAAAAAAAAGTGTATATGATAAGTAATATTAATAATAATACCTTGTCAGATTACTGGATCATGGTCGGCTCGCATACCGATGTGACATTCTTCATATAAGGCAAGGTCTGAAGCCGAAATAAGACAACTGGATCATGGTCGGCTCGCATACCGATGTGACAGTTCGTTTAAAGGGTGGAGGTTATAAGTATAATAATATTAATGTTAAGTGTAATATATATGATTGAATAAATATAGGGAAAATCTCTTTTTCTAAAATTTAAATATGCTTTTGAACTAAAACTATTTCGTTTTAAGTTTTGGTCTTTCTAAATAAAGTATTAGTTTAACGGGAAACCTAAGAGTTTTTTAATCGAAGGTCCGTGAGTTCCGATACTATTCTCTGTGGGGTGTCAAAAGCCTGGTCACCTAAGCCGGTCTCGGCTGGGATGTGCCAAGAAGAAAGTCGCTACATGGAATGATCTCGCCTTCAAAATCATAATTCTTGGGTGGAACGTTGCAATTAGAAGGATTACAAATTTCTTAGAATGTCGATTGGATGGTTGAAATTCAAAATGAGCGCATACACATTTAGAGATATTTATCCATCAGGAGTGAAAAGTTAGTCTAGGCTTACACAAATTATAATTATGAGTAGTGTTAGCATCTTAACTTGTATTTAACAATGATTTTATTTTTAAGCTTTGTTTGGGCAGGTGAAAAATCAAGGATGATGAATTTATCCTTTTAGTGTTTCTTGTTCTGTGATCCTTAAAGTTATGCATATAAAAATGGTAAAACGGGGGCTTTTCAAAACTAGTGATTTCTTAATCCCCCTTGATGAACACTTAGCTATTTTTCAAAGTAGTTAGTCTAAGAGGGTTGAAATTTTTGGTTTTCTAAGTATGTATTTATGACATTACGTGAGGACACAACAATAGCTTAGTATGATGGATTTTGGTATGTGCTTAAATACACATACCCTTTTACCTAATAAAACGAGCTAAAAAGACCAATAATGACCAAAAATACATGAGGTATGTGCTTAAATACACATACCTTTTACCTAATAAAACGAGCCTAAATGACCAAAAAACGAATATAAAATGTTATGAATATGCTTGTTTTGCTTTATGTACTGTGCAGGTACCGGATATCGATAAAAGGACAAAAACAAAGGCAAAGCGGACAAACCCGAGCACGGGAATGGAAAGAGCGAGAGAAAACAAAGCCGAAAGCGTATTTATTTTTAATGGGCCAACCCTTACCCATTTGTTGGGTCGGGTCAGCCCATTATAACTTGAATTATATAAAACATAGCCCATATTCAATCCATAAGTCCAAATCCATTTCATATCTAATCCAAGCCCAAAAGAATTAGTCAAAGCCCATGCCTAGATCCAGTCAAACATATCAAAAATGGATCAAAAGTATTGTTTACCTTTCCCTCCCACATTTACCCTGCATCAAACTTAAACAGGATTAATCCCTCACTCTCTACACGCTCTTATTTATCTAGAAGGATTATGTGGCATGATTTGACATCAACACCTGACAAGCTGGCAATCCTAAGCTCTCCTATTGGCTGTTGACGCGTGTAAGCAAATCAAGGGCTCAAAATGATGGATGAGGAGTTTTTTTGGAATTAAGGGCTATGATGAAGGCTTAAGGACACTCCTGAAGTCCTAGAAGTGTCCCCTCCTCCCTATATAAATAGAGGCAGTCACACAGTGTTAATCATGTAGTTTAGGAGTAGAGTAGGGTAGCTTATTGAGTAGCTTTTTAGTGTAATGTTTAGCTTATTATAGTTTTTTTTGTAATATCATTTTCAGCTTGTAATCCTTTTAAAGTTAATAAAAATTCAGTTTGTCTGTTAAATCTTGTGTTAAATTCGTATTCTATTTTTAAGCAAATGTGTTAACAATGAATTTAGATACTAGTTAATAAGCTCAATAAGCTCTTTATCACTAATAAGCTAGTTTTTCATTTAATTTAGCTATATAAAAGCTAAACTGAATAAGTCATTCATTCAAATCACTCAAAACAATTGAATAAGCCAATTGGAAGATAAGCCAGATCTGAAAGGGCTTATAGGGCTTCTTCAGAGCTTATTTCTTAAGCTTCTTGTAGATTTAAACTCTTTAGGGGCAATTTTAGATCCCTATTAAGCTGGGATCAAGGTACATCTCTTATTTCACATTTTAGCTTATTTTAATAATCAGCTTATCAAACTGCTTATTTGCTTATTTTTGTTGCTTATTTGTGCTTATTTTATCCTAATATGGCTTACTATGTTTAGTTTATAGTTTATAATAGCTTAGTTTAAGTTTGCTTAGTATTTGTCTTCAATTGAGTTCATTTAGCTTATTAGTGTAGCTTATAAAATAAGTGCTTATTATCCTAAGTTTTTAGCTTAATTGTCTTTAATATGCTTAGTTCTTAATCTGTTTTTGAATTTCACAGCTTAACTTGATCTGTTTTAGTGTAAAAATGAAAATTCAAAAGTTAAAGGGGTGTTTGGGATAAGGAAGTTTTATAGGATAAAAAGCCTTGCAGGTTGTTTTATGCACTTAAATGAATTTCATAAGCTCATATTAGTCCTAATTAGTAGTTTTCATAAACTCTAAAGAGGTTTTGTTAAGTTTTCTAGGTTAATTTTATCCATTGTTCAAGTCTGCTATTTTTTTTGTTGTATTTTTTGTTTTTTGTTTTCTTTTTTTTTTTTGTTTGTTGTGTTTTTCCAAAATAGTTTAAACAGCTTATTTGTTGAAAGTTTTTAAAATCCTATTTGAGGGATGGTTTTGGTGACCTAAATTAGTTTTTCATGCATCAATGTGAACCTGTTTTGAGTTTCTAAAATATAAAAAGCCTCAGAGTAAGTTTTGGTAAAAATCAGTCAAGTAGTTGTATTTGGGTTTAGGTTTGAAAAGTCTAATATGCATATATCCAAGCTTTGATCATACATTAATTTAGGGTGAATTTTGTTAAATCTAGCTCATTGTAGTAGTAGCTCAATCTGTTTTAAGTTTTTAAGAGTTCAAGAGTAGTTTTTAAGTCTTAATTTTAAGCTAAAAGTAGGTCTTTCATCTCAAAAAGCCAAAAACAAAGGAGTAGTCTGTCATTTTAACTTGTTTCTTTCTAGCTTATTTTCTAAACACATTTGCTTAATTTCAGCTTATTTTAGTCATTTGAGTATAGTTGTTCATCTGTTTTTAGCTTTTAGCATTTTCTTAATGCTTTTTAGTTCTTAATTTTAGCTTAAAAATAGGTAATAGTCTTTTTAAACTGTTTTAGAGTCCAACTGTCTTAAGGATTTTTTGTAGTTTTTAAGCTTAGTTTCTTTGCTTAATTCCTATCTTTTATGCTTATTAGGTTTAGCTTTAAGTCTGTTTTAGCTTATTTGCTTTTCCTAGTTGCTTATTTAGTCTAGAATCCCAAACAGTTTAGCTTAAAAGATCAAAGGCTTAAAATGAAAATACGTCACTTTTGTTAAGCTTTTTCCTAGTTTATTTTTTAGTTCTGGTAAAAAGCTCTTTATTAAAGTTGTTCATTTTAGCTTATTCTTTTGCTTTTTCAAAAAGAAAATTAAAAAAATGTTTTATAAAAAGGGACAGTCACAGGACTCGAACCTGTGACCTCCCTCACACAACACCAACACCTCAACCAACACGACCTTGGGTCTTTTTCATTAGACCCTTGCACCACTTAACTCATATATGCATTTTAGGATTTAGCTTTAACAGCTTATTTGATTTTTCACAGCTTATTGGAATAAGCTGTGAACTCCCTTTTCCTTTCTAAACCTTTGTTATTCATTCTAGTATTTTCCATTTTTTTAGAAGTTTTAGTTTTCATTTAATATTTTTAATTGAATTTTTAGTTTAAAAAGCTTTAAAATTAGTTTTTAAAATAATAAAAATACAAAAAAAAATATTTTATGTCTTTTAAAAATTAGTTTAAGTCATTTAGGTTTAAGAAATTTGCATTTTGAGTTTTTAGAGTCATATTTCGTCTTATTTGGTTATTTAGTTTGTTTTAATTTGCTTTTAAATATTGTTAGGTTTTTAAATTGATTTAATTTCTAGTTTAGCGTGCCTTTAGATTTAGAATTCAAAACCAAAACTTAAATGACAATCAAGCTCGAGTTACATCTTGAACGTAGATTTCCATTCATCTCTCACTGAGGAGAACGATACCAGTGTTGATTACTTATTATTCTTTTCTAAGAATAATGTGTATGATACTTTGCTTATGTATATGTATATATATATATATATATATATATATATATATATATATATATTACTGAGGGGTTTTTATGAGAGATCATTAACTAACCGGTGTAGTTAGTTAAGAAGCAACATGTAAAAGCAATTTGGGTGTAATCCTAAAATTTACCAATTTAAACAAGTTACTCCATCTAAATCCATAGTACTCATCACTGTGGTCTCGAGTGATATACCAAGCCAAGTTCTAAAGTCTACAACATCACCGGCACACTCAATAATTTTGAGGGAATTGAGTAAACAATTGGAAATGAAAGGCTAATTACATACATAACTAACAAGTTTATTGTGTGCGTGTTATGTAACATGTATTTCACAAAAGTATCTTGAAATTTTTTTACATTTGAGCATAATTTAAGCATTTTAGATGGTGGAAAATTAGGACAAGTAATCTTCTAATTCCATCCCCACTCAAGTCTACAACTGTCCCTCCGTGGATAGATAAAACATTAAATAACAGGAATTTAAAAAGAATTAGAATGAGAAACTCCCCTGATATTTGCTCGGTAGATTCTCCATGTTGAGTTTATGAGCAAGAATTCGTGTTGAACAGCCGCCTTGAAGTTTCAAGACTCCAACATTTCAGGATCTCCAGATTTGTAAATTCTCCAATCATTCGTCGATATTTCTTCACGAGGTCCTGTATAAATTCTCATAAAACAAATGCAATTCTATCTTCGTGTATTCGTTTGGTTAGACTGAAATAAATACCTAAAACTGTACAGGAAAGTCGATACGTCGTATCTATTCCCCAGGATACGCTGTATTGATACATGTATACATTGTATTCATTTAATGAATACGTAAATAGTGTGCTAAAAATAAAGACTGGATAACGTCCCAGCATAGTCAATACGCCATATCCATAGGGTTTGGATACGCCGTATAGACAGTCTGGAAAGACAGACTCGATAAAAAATTGAAAAATACAGTTCCGGGTTGTCTCACCGCAACACATTTATTTATAAAAAGTCTTTAAGATAGACGTCCCCAAATTTACTCTCATCCTTATAAAAACAATTTGGGGGGTCTGAACGGGATGCCAAAAGCAAATACAATTTCTTGATTAGAAAATGAATTGACATCCATTTGTAGATGATTCCAAGTCATGATAATAAAATTATAATCCCCTTGATAAAAGTTTTAGTTTTGGAAAATTTATCAGATGTATCATGACTTATTTCTAAAAGCTTATTTGACCCATGTGCATAGGCACCAACATCGGTATTTATTTGACCTATGTGTAATTCCATTACCCTCTGAAGACCGTATTATATCGATATCATTATCATCATTGTCTTTTTCTAATTTTAAATCATCTGGATGAATAATGTTGAAGGGGAATATATCGTTAAAGTACAAAACATTTTGTTCCTCTTCATCATATTTAGACAATGATGTTTCATTATTTAAATCAAATTCATCGACATGTTGAGGGTTTAAAATTGGTTCAGTTAAGTAACCAGATTTAGACATTTGAGCATCATTGTAAATAATGGCTGGAAATTCATTCTTAAAATCTTTAAAGAAGTCTAAATCATCAACATAACTGATCATAGGCTTAGGTGGCAGAAAAGAAGGTATATCGGCTCTTTATTTTCGTTCTTCGAATCCGTTTTCAAATTGTTGACAGAAATCATTTTATAAGAAAATGAGTTTTTGTCACAAATTATTGTGTAATCCTCATCGTCGGATTCGTCAAATGATATTCTAAAGTCGATCTCATCGTTGACAGGAGTACTTACTTGAGATTTGCACGAAAGTGCATCCTGAGGTGCAAAGGCATTGTCAATGATTATAGCTGGGAATTTAGTTTCCACATATCTAAGGTTGTAAAGATCGCTATCAACCCTGATCTTCCCATATGTAGCAGTTTCCCAGTTAAATACCCGACCACGCCTACGAGCTTTTCCTTCTTCAAGCTTGATATATTCTTTCATAGTCATGTTGGGATCATCCATCCTGAAATAAACTTACTAGAAAGGTAGTTAAACAACCAATACGTCGTATTCAGAGGACTGAATACGTCATATCGCACAAACACAATAATCAAACAAGAATACAAATTACTCTAAACTACACTACTCCTAAGGGTTAGATCTAATCTAATGTTAAAAACCAAAATATCAAATAAAAATCAAGATTAATTTTCACTCCCCGACAGCTGCACCAAAAACTTG
>BQNB010164355.1:0-14340 GCA_026074375.1 Tanacetum coccineum
AATATTTTTCATATGTTCTATGGCTTGCATACTCTGATCCGCGCTTGAAATTCTATAAATAACATGTACTGTACTGTATCTATATCTAAACTTCTATATCTATATCTATACTACTATATAAAGCATTTATAATGTGAGACCCATTAAAAATTAAGATAAGGAGGTGTAAGCTTGACCATCCATCTTATTTTTAGGAATCACATCAAAAAGTGACATGTGTCGCCTTTTGATTAAAAAATCACCTTTATTTTCAAATTGAAATATCTTTTTATCTATTTAATTTTATTTTGATCTAATTTCACATAATTTTTTATAAATTTTTGTGCTCTTAATTCAACATATCATTTTGTTAATATTTTTATAATTTTTTTATTTTTATAACATTTTTAAGTGGGTTTATGATATGTTGAATATTATACTTTTTACAACTTTAACCTTAATTAAATATAAACTTGATACGGTAAAACTATATACTTTCGGAGAGTGTGTTGTCTCTTTACATGCGAGAATGATGATGTTAATATGGTGTTGCGGGAAAGCTACGGGAAACCCAAACAAACACATACATTTAAAGTGTTGTGAAACGAAATTACTAAGCGGGTAGGAAATTGCGTAAAGAGTTGAGTTAGTAAATTTTTTATTACCGCCGCTATGCGCGGGTAACCAACTGGTACAATAAAAAATATTCAATGAACTATTGTCTTAGATCTGGATTTAATTCAGTCAACAAATTTGTAGATAAGGCACACTTGGACAGAAGTAACAAATCATTTTTGTAATATAAGTATCTGATATGCAATGCTCTTATGTCTTACATACATACATCCATACTTACACTTCTAGTAATAGCATGTATGTACCAAATTTGAGTAAAAAATGAACAATTATTGTCTTGCATCTTGATTAATTTCTTTTTAAAAAAATCCAAAATTTTGGATACAAAGATTAAATGAATAATGTACGCTTGCGCAAAAGCCACAACTCAATTTGCTAATAAACTAATTTGACGTGCATGTTCCTAGCTTCTTATACAACAACAATACCCAACCCCGCCGAATCGGGGTATGGGGGAGATAGGATGTAGACGGTCGTACCCACGAGGGTAGAAAGACTGCTTCAAAGAAGACCTCTGGCAAGTGTACGTTCCACGCTTCTTATTTCTCACGTATACTGATCCATGCTTAACATTCTAGGAATAACATGCAGCTACCAATCTACCATATACGACCAATTTACTAATGTTTTGAACCTTGATTGATCGATTAGTAGATAATGCACACTTGAGCTATTAATCTATGCCTGTTATTTAATCAGGCGACTCGTTTTTATACATTTTTAATCAACATGAGTATAAACAACCTTTTCTTTCATAAACTTAAGTCATTTGTGAATTTATTTAAAACCTATGTAAAAGTGAATTATGTGGAATCTGCGTAATTTCATTAGATGCTTTTCACGAATGTCACTAATAAACTAGTGTAATATAGTTCTTTCGTAAACAACTACCATTTTCCAATTTCGTAAAAACCGAAGTAACTGAATTACGCCGATCTGTCAAACTCACTTTCATTTACATCTCAATTACTCCATAACAACCTCATTCGAGACTAAACTACCTAAACTAATCACCAAACATACGCGAAAAAAACAGTCACTCGTAACCGATCCATTCGCACTCAATTATAAGCTAATTCGACAATAAGCACTATATACAGTTAGATTAACTAATATTAAGCTCAGATAAAGCAACTCGCGATATATTTATTTCAATAATAAAGTAATATTTAATTCGTAAACTAGCGCCACTTGTCAACTTCGTTTAAACCGAAGTAAGCAAATTACGGCGATCTATTAAAATCACTTTCATTTACAACTCAAATACGATATAACAACATTCGACGCGACAAAAAAAAAACACTAATTAGTTATAAGCTAATTCAATTTGTAACTTAATTATAAGGTATTCAATAATAAGCACTAACTAATCATAATAATATAATTTGATTATAACCCTCTTTCGACATGTAAAAATCAACTAAACTAAACTCACTAGATTGAAGCTAATTTGATAATAAGCTATATAATCATAATAAGCTAAAATTAAGCTAAAAAATCAACACTCGCTCTACTCATAACCGATTCATTCGCAACTCAATAACAAGCTAAGCACTAACTAATCATAATAAGCTAAAAAAAAGCAACTCACAAGATTAGCAGCAGTAACAGATGAGGATTTCTGTTTCTTGTCCTTAACAACTTCAGAAACAGCAACAACAGCAGATCGCCGTTGAAGAGCCGTAACCGGTTGCGCAACTCTAAGGCTCCGAACCGATCCAAGGAACGGCGACGCCGTTGAAGTGGCCGGAGATCTGGTGGTGGAGTGGAGTGGTTGGATTATGGCAGTTCCGGTGAACGCTGCCATTGTTAAGGTTAGGGTTTTGATTTGTGAAAATGGTGGTGATGGATTGAATAAAAGGAGGAAATGGGCGGAGTGAACGAGGGAAGTGTGTGTGGAAATAACCGTCTCTTGTCCACCCAACTCTCAACTGTTTTTTTCCAATTGCTTTTATTTTTGCAAAAAAAATTAACTGTTACAGATTAATTAGTTGAAAATGTATTATATTTGTTATTTAATTTTTTTTATTATGTGTAATCAACTTTTGAATTCATGCTATTCTGTGTATCTTATGAGCATTTTACCGCAAATAGTACGAATTCAAAAGTTCATTATACACAACTAGCATGTTACTCGCGCAAAGCAGCGGTTTCGGGGGCATTAAAAATAAAAAAACACTAAAAATTAATAAAAATATATTAAAATGGAGATTGAATTAAAGAGCACAAAATTTTAAAAAATATGATGAAATTAAATCATAAAATAAATAAATATATAAAAATATATTTCAATTTAAAAATAAAGATGAATTTACATCCACATAATTTTTACAAACAAACTCTCACATAATGATGTGACAAATATAATTGACCAATCATGTTTTAGTGTATTTTCTCTTTCTTATTTTCACCACCAAGAATTGATTGACACATCATTATGTGGATTTGTTTATGTAAAATTTATGTGGATGTAGCACTTCTCTTTTTTAATTAGACACATGTCACTGTAAGATGTGTTTTCTTAAAATGAGATGGATTGTCAAGATTGCACATAACAAAAGGTTGTTACAAAAAGGTGTTACATAAAATGAGATAACAGTCTGAATTTTCAGACTTTCTAGATATGAAAGTGTCCTAAATGTTTTACAATGTAATATAGATATCTATAGGGAAAAAAAATTCAGTACACACAATCAGGGCCGTCTTTGAGAATGTGCAGGGTGGACGACCGAACAGGGCCTCAAAAATTTTAAGGGTCCTAAAATTTTTAAGGGCCCAAAATTTGTCTCGTTAATAATATATTAAACATTTAGACTACTAATTTGCATTATAACATATAACATTTCTTCTCGTTATGCAATTTCACCCAAGGCCCTCAAAATTTTTAGAAATTTAGAGACGGCCGTGCACACAATAAGAAAATATGATAAATATAATACATTTCAAGCAATTAACTTTATAATTATAAGCTTGTTTTAAAGATTCTAGAATAAAATTTCTTATATTTTTTTTAAAATAAAAGCTATTTATGTTATTTATAATTTTAAATTTTAATCTCTTGCTCGATCTCTATTTACCGTTACATCTCTACTTCCATCATCAATTACTTTCACAAAACATAAAAAATCCGAAAATAATTATACAATGATAAAAGAACACATAATTTAAAAAAAAAACATAATTATTACTTTTTCTCTCTCTTATTTTGTACAGAATAACGGTTTTACTTTGAACTAATTCATTAATTCTACTTTTTAAATTTTTAGTAACAAACTTTTGAATTCATGCTATTCTGTGTATCTTATGAGCATTTTACCTATCGGTAAAATGGTCATTTTACATACGCAAAATAAGAATAGTACGAATTCAAAAGTTCATTATACACAACTAGCATGTTACTCCTGCAAAACAGCGGTTTCGGGGGCATTAAAAATAAAAATTAATAAAAATATATCAAAATGGAGGTTGAATTAAAGAGCACACAATTTTAAAAAATATGGTGAAATTAAATCATAAAAATAAATCAATAGATAAAAAGATAACTCACTTTAAAAATAAATGTGGTTTTTTAATTAGACACATGTCACTGTAAGATGTGTTTTCTTAAAATGAGATGAATTGTTAATATTGCACATAACAAAAGGTGTTACATCAAATGAGATAACAGTGTCCTAAATGTTTTACAATGTAATATAGATATCTATAGGAAAAAAAATTCAGTATACACAATCAGGGCCGTCTTTAGAGTGTTCAGGGTAGAGGCCGAATGTGAAAAGAGGAATTCATATAGTATGAAAAAAAAAATGGCGACCGCACAGGGCCTCAAAAATTTTAAAGGTCCTAAAATTTGTCTCGTTAATAATATATTAAACATTTAGACTACTAATTTGCAGTATATCTTGTAAACAACGACTTTTTATATATAACATTTCTTCTCGTTATGTAATTTCGCCCGGGGCCCTCAAAATTTTTAGAAATTTAAAGACGGCCCTGCATACAATAAGAAAATGTGATAAAGTAATAGGCAAAACATTTTCAGCATTAACTTTATAATTATAAGCTTGTTTTAGAGATTCTAGAATAAAATTTCTTATATTTTTTTTAAAATAAAAGCTATTTATGTTATTTATAATTTTAAATTTTAATCTCTTGCTCGATCTCTATTTACCGTTACATCTCTATTTCCATCATCAATTACTTTCACAAAACATAAACAAAATATACTCTTTTGGTCCGAAAATAATTATACAATGATAAAAGAACACATAATTTAAAAAAAACATAATTATTACTTTTTTTCTCAATCTTATTTTGTACAGAGAAAAGAGGAATTAACTTTGAACTAATTCATTAATTCTACTTTTTAAATTTTTAGTTACAAACTAAAGCTAAAGTAATGCAATATAATAAATTTTATCAAACTTTCATATCTAATTTTCCATGTGACAACAAAACACAAATTGATGATGTATAAAAAAGAAACAATGTATTAATTTACAACTCATCAGTATATTAATAAAAAAAAAGTCAAACTACAATTAGAATCTAGAATAATAGTATATAGTAATTACCATTTAGTTTACAACCATATACTTTCCGAGCTACTTATACATGAGAGCACAAAATTATGATCGCCTTCATAGAGAACACTAAATAGTGTATTCAAAAAGTAAGGGGATTCCCATATATTATAAAGACAGAGATGACGCAGGACATGCACTAACAAATTACAAAATTACCACTTTAACTGTGAGGAGTTTAATCTTAACTAGTCTAGATAAAGTGTACATCGCATCGTATAAAAAATCATTAGGACAACAAATTCTCAAATATTCTGTAACCATGCGTGGTTTGCGTGGACTGCATACTTTTGCTATCCTGTTGTAACTATAAATTCCTACTCAAAGAGTAATATGAGTTCTCTTGGCTTGAGAGACATTACACAAAGGCGATTAGGTAATTAACAACTAAACGCTTGAAAAAAATCTGTTGTTAAAAATGATCCCGGCTTATTACAAGATAGCCGAGCAGTTTAAAATGCATTATAATGGTCTAATAAGTGTCCATATTAAACAATCATAGCACCCAGAGTTTCAGTATATGATAAATGTAGTACATTAATTTTTAGTACTGTATTGTGTTTCTAAAATAAATAAGATCTATGGCAATGCCCAACATGAAGTATATTAAGGCATGTAGGGATAGCCAACTCAGGGGAAAGCAGATAAAACTTGTCCTAGTTAAAGACTAAAATTCTTATCTCAGTAACACAAGCGAAGTGATACCAGAGCATTGAACACACATATTCATGCGATACTATATTTGACGTATCATACCTTAGTCAATAAAGGGATAGACTGAGTTGAATATCAAGGACAGTAAAGGGGACTGTGACTGGCTGTCTGTATATCGTAACTGGGCGAGACGCAGTAATGCGCGAGCGAATAATTGAGGAATGGAGGAGGGGGGGGGGGAAGATACAGAAATATTCTAGCTACAGAGGGTGGATCAAGGAAGACAACACAAATAAAATGGCAACAAGACACAAATTGCTGCACAGCGAGGTATTCTATCGTTGATCAGAGGGACTGACTTAAATGATCTTATTAGCAGGCTTAACATCGACAAGCTAACACAAGAGAAACAATTAAGATGCAATCGGCTTTAGAATTACTATGGGACAAATACTTTTAGCAACAGGGTATATAAAAGTGCACAATCTTTAAATCAATGCTTATATATACATACAGCTACAATTAACGTATAAAGACAGATACTTATACTTCGCTTATCACCACGCAGCCATAAATTGTTTTTAAACAAGCACAAGTCTTGGTTTCCCTAATTGCCTACTATTACAGATTAGATCAAGCAACTTCACAGGTCTTTACTTACAATTTCTCTTACATTAACCATCCGAACTCATGAAAGCTAAAACTTTTAGAACGGACTACTCTATAAGCTCAAGAATAAAGAATTTCGGGAAAATTTTTGGAGGATTCATGATCAACACATAATCAGTCAAACATGCTACTGGCCTTATAACTTTCAGTGGATACTGTCACACACAAGCGTATGATGTCAGCGAACAAAACTGAAAGAACATGATGTCTTAAATCAGTCCACCTCGTAATGACGTATGGCTCTACCTCATACGAAGAGCAATTGAATGCACTAATGAGATGAAACGTGAGCAAAAGGCGTGACTTACCGACAATGATCACAGAAGTCCTTATCGTCCTAGGCCAAAGTGACACCATATTGATCAGATACTTCAGCCAAAGTCTATTCACCAAGAAAGAACATATACATGTTAAATTCGTTACATTGTAGAGTTTCATGAAAACATCAAGGGTTTAATGACTAAGAAATGTATGTTAAAATCACAAATACGAAGACTCTCTTTGAATAACATTAGACACTGTCTAAGGACTTCCCTGATTTGTTAATCGCACCTCAATGTAGCTTTTAGCTTTAGGGTGTGTTTATCAAATTAAGTGATTTGGAGGGAATGTCTTAATTAGCCTTTTAAATGAGAGATTTTGGTTTTGGTAAGTCTCCCAATTAAGAGAGACTTTTGAACCCACATTTTCCCCATTAAATGAAAAGTAAACAAGCCCTTAGTGTTTGACATATTAAGTTTGTTTGGCAAGAGACTGATTGTATTAAAATGATACTGAGTAATATTAGAAATGATGTTCAAATAAGAGTTGAAGAATAATCAGTGCTATTTACTTAGAGCTCAGGGTAATGCTTCGTTACTTTTTAGTTAGGCATCCAAGTTAGGCCAAGTTACTGCACCGCTATGTTAAATTGGTTGTGCACGTTGACTTGCTTGTTGGTTAATCAACGAGCGTTGGTTGTGTGTTTTGTTTTATTTTAATTAGTTTTTGTGGTGGGTTTATGTTTTAATTGAGTATGATGGGTCCCAAAAGTGTAAGTTAGATACAAGTTATTAATGCATGTGTTTTTGGGTAAGTTGGTTGTAAGTTAAGTGAAAAAAAATTGATGTGGTACACAGATGGCAATAACTTGGGTGTTATCGCTATTTTTGTCAAAGTGACAACATAATAATATTATGATTTATTATATTAAAAAATGTTGAGGAGGTAAACATGTCAATTTTATGACTAATTACTCCTTTATACTAAAGACCAGGATCGTAATCCCGAGGTCTTTAATTAATGCAAACTGACCCGACCCGTTATTAATGTCGTCCCTTTATTTCCCTTTATTAAAAACAGAACACATGTCTCATGACTCATCTCCTCCACCATCACCCTAATCGGTATCTAATTCCCCCACCCCCCACATACACAACTCTTTCTTTCTCGGTCTCTCTCTCTAAAAACACCAAATTAGGCCAGTCCAGTTTCAAAACCAAAACAATTGATTATCTTCATCCTTTTCCCAATACACCAACTAATTAAAATATGAAAACATTGATTATTCTTCCATATGTATGATTTTTTTAATTCCATTGATGTTTTTATCTCAAAAAAGGGGGTGTTTTTTTAATTCATTTATGTTTTTTATATGAGTTTGGATTGTATTAAAATGGTTTTTTTTATGAAATCTACCTATTGTGTGTTGAAACATTAGTGTCTCTTATTCACAGATTTTAGGGTTCTTAATTGTTTTTGTGTGGTTTAGTTATGGAGTTTGATTAGATGTATCTAAGGATGAAATTAAGGGGTGTTTGGAATTGCCTGTAGAGATTGCTTATCACCTTATATTGTTTTTAACATTAATTAGCACTTTTTATGCTTAAAACTTTCGATGGTGGAGAAGAGTACTTTTGCTTATGTGCTTATTTTGGCCTCACGGAAAATTTCATGTTAAACGGTGTACTAAATTGTTAGTAATATTATATGCTTTTACTCAGAAGTATATGTTGTTTAAGAATAAGATGTTTCAGATTGCTTATTTAAGTGCTTTTGATTCTTTTTAGTGTTTCGACTAAGCTGCTTATCTTCTTAGTCCATAAATGCTCATTTATGCAGTTTGTTCTTCACTCCTTATACGGTTCATTGATTTCTTATAAAAATATAAACATTGTGAGATAAATTGTAGCAAGTTATTTTTTTTATTAAAGCCACTACTAAGTTTTACCCTTCACGTCTTTTTCTTTAGGTCGAGAAATATCATTGTGTATTGGTTCGGGATTGATGGTGACAATGAGAGGTGAATGAGAGTGTGGGAGAGATTGAATATTAAATTCATATTGGAATGTTCAAATGCCATTAAGGTGATGAAAAATGTTATTGAAAGGTTGAGGAGACACCGACAATGGCGACCTTTTTATGCATTTTTGTGCATCCATGTCACCTAAGCTACAGTCTTTTTGATGCCACCGATCTTTTCGTTGCTTCCGTTTACGGTGTGTGGCGATGTTGATCGGTGTGTGACGATGAGCAGTTTAGGTAGGTGATTCGTATGAGCAGTTTAGGTGCATTAGTTGAAAGTTCTTTTTCATGCTCCTAAAAGAATTATGTTTTAGTCTTATTTCTCTTAAATGATGATTTCGTATTGTAGAATGTCTTATAAGTTTATTAGTCTATTGTGGGCGGTCAAGGCCCTTTTGCGTTTATGTGTTTACAATTATGGGACTATAATAGGTTATTGGATTGTGGTGGGTACAATCGACCCGTATCTTGGCAGGGCAGCACGGCGTCGTGCTTGCAGCCATGACGGGTCACATACCCTTTTATCCTGTACTGCAATCTTAGATTTGTGCCCAACGTTTTCTCTAAGGCGGCGCTCTGCGTATACTTACGATGCGCTTTGCTGATGCTTGCTTATGTTTATATAATGTGTTTGGCTTACGTTTTGTTTGCTAATGCATGGTTTGCTAAGAAAATCGCTTATTTTGAAACATGTTGATCATTTAATTTGTCGTTTACTATACACAATGAAGATACTGTAGAGTTTATGCATTTATTAAACGTATCTTGGCGGGGCAAGCACGACTACGTGTTTACAGCCATGGTGAATCGGATACATTCTAATCCCGGCCCATTGAAACCCGTTCATCATTTAATTTGCGGTTTATTATAGGCAATGAAGATATTGTGCCGTTTATGCGTTTATTAAACGTATCTTGGCAAGGCAGCACGACTACGTGTTTGCAGCCATGGCAGATCGGGTACATTCTAATCCCGGACCGCACTCGCAACTCTGAGCCAAATTATTTCAAAGCCTGCCTTCTATATGGTATGGACCGGGTACACCGGTGGGATCAGGCCGGTGTTCTTGCTTTTTGTATATTCTTATAATTATAATTCCTTATAAACATCGAGGATCGTTTGTTTATGCTTATGCGGACTAAATTTACATCATGATTTGTATGTGCTTATAACGCCGACTAATTGTCTGTTTTATATAATACATTTGGCTTACGCTTTGTTTGCTGGTGCTTGGTTTGCTGAGAAAATCGCTTATTTTGTAACCTGGTCGCCATTTAATTTTTGGTTTATTATAGGCGACGAAGATACTGTAGCGTTTATGCGTTTATTACAAGTATCTTGGCGAGGCAGCACGACTACGTGTTTGCAGCCATGGTGGATCGGGTACATTCTAATCCCGACCCGCAATTGCAACTCTGAGCCTTTTTTGTGAAAAAGAAAAAGATCGGCAATCGAATAAGTATTTAACCGCTTTTGTTTATTTGCAAACGGAATATCAGATAATCATTCCGTTTTATGTTAGCATCAACAAGTAAAAACTTAATTATTCTTATTTGAAGTGTATGCGACGACCTGTACACAAAGTGTCTACAATAGATAGCCATTGTTTTGCATTTTGCTTTGTTGAACAAAGTGGTATTGTTTGTTCCTTCGAAAATTATGGCCAAAACCAAGGTAGCAGGTGCTCGCGGTGGTCAGTTTCGTGTGTCTTTGATAACACCGACACGATTGCCGATGTATGTGAAACACTCTTTACAACAAAGCTATTATTGCTCAACGCAACTTAAAAATGAAGGTACAAGTTTCTGTTTGCCTTTGTTATTAGACGTTTTAGGCGCGCGTTTATAGTTTTCTCATGCTCATTAATTTTTTTACTGTCTTTTTTGGTATACAGCTTCTATATGTTCTGCATATTCAAATCCATCGCCATTTAGAAGGAGGTAGAACTGATATACTCAAAACGCGGTGAGGAGGTTGACACTCCTTAATAACACTCCATGTAAGTGGTTTTTTATTAATACATTGTGCATAGACTCTTATACTCCAAATTGTTGCAACAATAACATTTCAAAAATTCACTAACATAATTTTTCTGTTGCATATGTGTTCTAGAAACACAAAGGCTTTAAAAATTCAGTACATACATGTTGTTCTACAAATACTTCTGGCCAAACACACTCCTAAACTCCTGCCTCATGATTTTATACTCACACATTAATTATTCATCGAAGTGCTATAAGCTCAAATTTGGCAAACCTCTTTTTATCTATTTTTTTCAAACTTTATACAATGTATCAAATTTGATTACATAAAGTATTCGTCCAAAAAAACTTATTTTTTTACGCGTCCCATTTATTTGGGATGAATCGTACCCCAATATTCAGGCTGTTCGTCTACTTGGTATAGTCTAAAAAATGCAAACCGTTTTATCTGATAGAAAATAAACCTAAAGTTGAGGTAAAATGCAAAAGCGCAGAGTCAGTTGTGTATTTTTATGAATTAAGCTACATACCCTTTAAGCTTAAACATTTAACTTTATACAGAGACTTAACACGTAGAGGTTTATTTTTGTTAACTTCATAGAGTCTAAAAGCCTGTTATCAGCATGAATGGCCATTGATTTTTTCCTTAGACGAGTTCTTTGTGCATTTTATCTGATTCCATGCACGCCATTCACCACTTACCTTTGAAGTATTCAAATTTATGTGTAAATTTAGGTGAACAGAAAAAGTTGAAAGTGAAGTTGGCTGCTGAATAAGCCAGGTGCTTCATTATCTATAAGATGCCCTGTAGCTGTTCATGGGCGATACTAATGAGAGCGAGGGCTTCAATGGTCTAGAATCATAATGTGATTGATGCTTGCATTGCAGAAATCTTGCTGATCTCAGAGGTAATGCTAATGAAAATGATTGCTTATTTGGTGTTTTAATAAGTTGTTCAGGAAATAATTTTTTTTGTTGTAGGTTAAAAATAAGCTGCTCAGGACATGTTAGACTTAAAAAAAGATTTGCTTAACTTGCAATTCTTGGTTTAAAAATAATATAGTGGTGTCACGTGATGGTATATGTAGGATTGGTGCAATTCTCATGATGCGAAAGTAAGCTCTTCATATTCAGTAGTTGGTGTTGATCTTTGAGCTTAGAAACAAAATCTGTTTACTTATGGACTTTTCTGAATTTGGAAAACCACTGAATGTACTTTTGATGCCTTTTGAGCTTTTTCAAGAACTAAGAACATGAAAGACACATAATGTAATCTCAGAACATGATCATGCGTTTTTAATATAAACTTAAAATCACATGAAAATATGAACCTGTTCGATTTAATGAATATGAACCTGAATTTTCATGTGATTTTAAATTTTTATAAAATTTATATTATCTAACAATTTACAGATATGGTCTACTTAAAGAGACGTTACGGGCACCAGCCGTAGGTTGGATTATGTACAACATGTTAGCCAGTAACAAGAAATCCATCCAATCGCAATATGATTCCCACGTCTATGCTGATTCCACGAACGTGACCTCAACCATTATAGAAAGCAGGTACAAATTAACCAAAAAAATGGTGCCTGTTATGTCTCACCTGCATTATATTTTTTGGGTTATGTTTCATTATTTAGCTCCCCACTTTTTGTTTTTCTTGCAGCAGCAATTTTAGAATAAAATGCATCGGTTTGGTTTCTCGGATTTTTTGAACCCATGTAAATCATCATGAAATGAAATGCTTTATAATATCCATTACATTTTTATCGTAACTACATAGATTGTGAATCGAGAAATCTATTCATTTAGAACACTTATTCACTAGGAAGCCCCAATGGATGTATCATGATCATTAGCTTACTTTCTCCAAATCTTCTTTTATATGGCATTTATATAGAATTAGGTACTCGATCATGTCTTGATATTAATTTGATAATTATAGTTATCATTAAAAACTAGGATGCAATAATAGGTCTTTATTAAAGTTAATGTGAATGAAACCAAAAAAACGATTACAACATGGAAAGGAGGACACGCAAACCAAACCAGTGGTCCCCTTGGTGTAACTTCATGTACAACATATGCAGCCGCTTCTTTTAAACTTAACCATTTGTGTTTGTTATCAATTGCAGGCCTAATTTAAAACAACACCGCTTCTTTTAGACTAACCTTTTTTGTCTATTATTGCAGCCACGTCTTAGCCACCCGTCCCACGGATAAACATCAGGGACCAGAACTAGAAAAAAAACCAGGAAAACGAGTCCATCGTTATGCAAATGCTGGAAGGTAACACTGGAAAGCTATGAGGTAATTAAGCAAACCTTCTTTAATGTTATCCTTATAAAAACATATAACTTACTGGAAACTATAACCTATACATGTAACCCATTGAATTTTAAGTGGTGTTTGGGGCTGATTCCAAATAGCAGTTTTTACGCGTATACTGGAATTTTTAAGGGGTGTTTGGATTTCCTTAAAAATTGCATTCCAATTGTTATTTAAGTCACTGGCGGGCTTATAAATTAATTTTGACAATAAAACGGAACAAACCCATAACGAGCTTATTTAAGGGTAACACATTTATTATGTGGCTTTTTAAATTTGTGCACGTCCTTCTACTTAAGCTTATCCAAATACCCCAAAAGTAAAGTTATATTGTAGCACTGTGAAGAGAGTGGTTCACAAAAGTAAATTACGCAGTAGAAAATTAGTGGATCATGTATACATCGTTTTATAACCCCATAAATAATATCACTAGAAAATTGCAGCAGCGAATAAATTTCATTGAAACCAAACTAATTATGCGAACCCAAGCCCAAATAAACTGTCAATGACCTGAAAACTTAACAACTGTTGACTGCCCAGATTTTTCGATGAAATCGTCATCGGTAGATACTTGGAACAATAAATTACCTCACCAAATCTTTTGTAACTTTATGTAAATTGGCTACATCACTGGAAAAACGGGATGGTCACACCACACTAGGGGGGGCGCCATTACATATACAATTTATGTTTAAATTATATTGAGTGTGAATTAACTAATAGAGTGTTATTAATTATCTTTTGCTCATTGTTTATTTAAATGCAGGTATAGTTCTGGGATACACTATTATGCTAGCAAGATGGAATGTTACCAACGCAAATCACCAAGGGAATGAGTAAGGTAATTGAGCAATAGAAATCGAGAAAGAAAACCGACACTTCAACAGCTATAATTTTTTTGTCTTGCTTTGTTTCTTATCTTTCTTTCTTTTGCTTTAAAGATGGAAAGTGTGTGACTTGAGCCATGTACGGTGTAACCTCTTTTTAGATAAAGTAACTTACAAAACCGTGCAATCTTCTACATATATTATATCATCTTTGTTTATTACTTATTAAAAAAAAAACCGCGCACCGTGGCAAAGCGCGGGTTACAAACCTCGTTCAATAAGAAATTGCAAGTAACTTGCTAGATTCGACTCATCTAATCGATTTGTCTAACCTGTTTGATTTCCATTCATCGAATAACGTTTGATTTGTGTAGATCGATAATAGCTTTCTCTAATCTC
>BQNB010164356.1:0-14340 GCA_026074375.1 Tanacetum coccineum
TGGGACACGACATCCGGAGGATCGAATATTACTTTTCCTAAAGTAATTTTTATCCGACGTGATTACTAAATTATATTACTCGACTAGTCATTAAGATGAGTCGGTCCCCATCATCTTAGGACGCCTATTCTTGGAAACGGCCCGCGTCGTTATCGACGTACACGATGGAAGGATGAGCCTGCGAGTTGGTAAGGAGACCGTTACATTCAACATCGGAAAGTCGATAAGGGGCAAACAACCTCACAGTGATTACTTGTATTGTGCCGATCAGACCGTTAAATTCATACATGATCAGTGGATGGACACTGTCCACCTTGATGGGAAATGGGTAGAGACCGATCAAAACCATGAAAAAGCCAAAGCAGTATCCTTCCACCCTAGGCATGAGGTCGAGCCTCTTGAATGGATAGCACCCAAGAATCGTTTAAAACCATCAATCAAGGAACTACCCAAACTGGAACTGAAGGAACTCCCTGAGCACCTCAAGTACGCATTCCTACAAGGAGATGACCAACTTCCTGTAGTTATATCTTCATCCTTATCCAGAGACGAGAAATCTAAACTCCTCAATGTCTTGAGAAACCATAAAAGGGCAATTGCGTGGAGCATCGCAGATATTAATGGAATTGAATCATCCTTCTGCACCCATAAAATCCTGATAGAAGACGAATACAAACCCACCGTCCAACCCCAGAGAAGGTTGAACCCGAATATTAATGAGGTAGTAAAAAAGGTGGTCATCAAACTACTGGACGCTGGATTAATCTACCCAATCTCTGATAGTCCTTGGGTGAGCCCCGTCCAAGTCGTTCCAAAAAGGAGGGATAACGGTAGTAAAAATGAAAACAATGAGCTCATTCCCCAATGCACTGTCACTGGATGGCGCGTTTGTATCGACTACAAAAAATTAAACGATTCCACCCGAAAAGATCATTTCCCATTACCGTTCATTGATCAGATGCTCGAACGGCTAGCTGGGCATGAGTAATATTGCTTTTTGGATGGATTCTCAGGATATTTCCAAATCCCTATAGCCCTCGAGGATCAGGAAAAGACTACTATCACCTGTCCATACGGGACCTTTGCTTATAAACGAATGACTTTTGGGCTATGCAATGCTCCCGTAACTTTCTAGCGGTGTATGATGGCTATATTCCATGAGTTAATCGAAGACAGCATGGAAGTATTCATGGAAGACTTCTCGGTCTTCAGAAACTCTTTTGATCATTACTTCCTAAACCTCAGAAAGATGCTAAAACGATGCGAAGAAACCAACCTGGTCCTAAATTGAGAGAAGTGCCATTTCATGGTAAGAGAATGTGTTAGGAATTTAGTTTTTAGTGAAGTGATGATCATTATCGATCTCACGAGCTTTTCTAATAGTTAGATAAATTTATGTAATAGTTAGGAAGCTAACCGGGCCAGCTTATAGAAAGCCTAAGGAAAGCCTGGTTAGCCCGCACCCTTGTAACTATATAAACCCTCTCCACACATGGAGAGGGCGTTGGTTGAATCATTTTACACACACAAACTAGTGTATTTTTCATATGTTTCTCCCTTCCATATCTCTTTCTAGCTTTCTCTCTCTAGTTCATATTTGTATGAATTCTAGGAACTTACAATTGGTATCAGAGCTCATGGGATGATTAGATGGTTTGTGTGTGCGTTTTAGTGCTTGGTTTAGATCAAAAGTTAAGTTGTAGGAGGTCTTAGCTCTTGTTCTTGAGTTTCATTGATTTTCACGTTTATTGTGTTAAAATTCATGTTTTTGTAGTTGCTATAGCCTTCTAGTACTCATTTGTGCAAAAGAATCCAAGTCAAAACGTTCAAAAGGGTGATTTTTAGGTGTTTTAAGGTGTAAAAGCTCGTATTTCAACGTAGCGGTTTGGTAATCTGCTTGGAGTTTATCGTAGTGGTTTGATCTACTGTTCTGGCGGTTTGTCAGGAAAGTACAATGTTCTGGCATTTTGTCAAATCATACACTGTTCTAGCGGTTTGTCATTTCTGACAGCGTTTTGTCTTATTAGGAAGAGGTTTGTCAGTAGCGGTTTATCCTCTAGTGTAGCGGTTTACTAGTAGCGATTTGGTAATTATAGCGGTTTGATCCATAGCGGTTTACAGGTTTTTGAAGACTTTTTCTCATAGCGATTTGGGAAACAAACATCTATCAATTTCATTTCTTGGAAGCGGTTTGGTGTTTCTTCTTCATAGCGGTTTTTCCATTTCTTTCTAGTAGCGGTTTGGCAGATTAACTTAGTAGCGGTTTACCACTAGTAGCGGTTTATAGATAGCGATTTGTTACAGGTTTTTGAAGATTTTTCTCAAGGTCTTTTGGTAAACAAACCTCTGGCTATTTTTCTTCGTGGTAGCGGTTTGGTATAATTTCTTCATAGCGGTTTGACAGTAGCGGTTTGAAGACTAATCCAGCGGTTTGGTACACTGTTTGGAATTTGGACTATTTTTCAAACTTGACAAACGTAACAAACTCAAACAAAAAAACACTTAAACAATCATCACCACTTTTAACATATAATCTCCAATCATTGTTCGATCAACTTAAATCATTTTACAATCAATTAAGATGGCTAATCTTTCAGAAGATATCCAATGTGCCGGTTCTGATACCCGACCACCTATGCATGATAGGACTGACTTTGCATCATGGCAACAACATATTCGATTGTATTGTCGGGGTAAAGAGAATGGGGTGAACATCTTGAAGTCTATTGATGAAGGACCTTTTCAGATGGGAACATTTCGGGAAACACTTGCTGAAGGGAATGAAGGTGCCTTACATCTAGGTCCAGAACGACCTCGAGTCTATTCTGATCTTTCACCTGAAGATGAGGAGAGATATAACGCTGACATTCGGGCAACAAACATTCTACTTCAAGGGTTACCAAAAGACATCTACACCCTTATCAGTCATTACACTGATGCAAAAGACATTTGGGATAATGTGAAGATGCTCCTGCAAGGTTCTGAATTAACAAAAGAAGACAGGGAATCACAACTGTATGATGACTTTGAACACTTCCGTCAGAACAAAGGAGAAACTATTCATGACTACTATGTCCGATTTGACAAACTCATCAATGACATGCGGATTATCTAGATGACCATGTCTAGAATGCAGTTGAATTCAAAGTTTGTTAATAACATGTTTCCTGAATAAGGTAGATTTGTAACAACCGTGAAACTGAACAGAGGATTGAGGGACTCCAACTATGATTAGCTGTATGCTTATCTGAAGCAACACGAAGCACATGCCAATGAGAACAAAATGATGTTGGATCGATTCACTCAACACACTGTTGATACTCTTGCCTTGATGTCAAATGTTTCACATCAGCAACGCTACTCACAATCATCTACAACTCTACCACACTTTGATGACAACACTTAACTTGATTTGGGAATCTCTCCTACTGACAACTTAATTGAGAACTTAACCAACACACTTGCCCTACTCACCCAATCAAATAAAACATACCTACCTCAAACAAACAATCAACTCAGAACTTCATCAAATACAAGAAACCAAGCTACAGTTCAAGACGGCAGGGTTGTTGTTTAGAATGTTCAGGGTCGACAAAATAGAGGTCAGGGGAACAATGCACGGGGTGCAGGTGCAGCTAGTTATGGGGGAGCTCAGAACAGAGTTAGGAATGCAAATCCAGGTCAAGCAAGACAGATTAAGTGCTACAACTGCAACGGTATAGGCCACATAGCAAGGAACTGCACTCAGCCCAAGCGACCACAAAACTCAGAATACTTCAAAGACAAGATGTTGCTGATGCAAGCTTAGGAGAATGGGGTGGCATTAGATGAAGAGCAGTTGCTATTTATTGCAGGTGGACAAGATAATGCCGTTGATGAAGATGTGGATGAGCAACCAGTTCAGGACTTAGCACTCAATGTGGATAATGTGTTTCAAGCTGATGACTGTGATGCTTTTGATTCTGATGTTGACGAGGCTCCTACTGCACAGACTATGTTCATGGCAAATCTATCATCCGTAGATCCTGTTTATGATGAAGCTAGTCCGTCTTATGATTCAGATATTCTATATGAGGTACACAATCATGATCACTATCAGGATGCTGTTTTTGAACATCATGAAGTACACGAGATACATGACGATGTACAACCTAACTACGTTGTTGACTCACATGCTGATTATACGAGTGATAGTAATATGATTCCATATGATCAGTATGTTAAGGACAACGCTGTGACAGTTGTACAAAGTATTATATCTTTTGTACCAAATGATGCATACATGGTGATGTTAAATTATATACATGAACCATCTGCCCAATGTGTCTATGTGCCCACACAGAACAATGTAGTTGATAATTCATTGACTGCTGAACTTGCGACATATAAGGAACAAGTTGAACTGTATGAAAGACGGGCTAAGTTTGAATTAACAGAAAGAGAACAAAAGATTAATGAATAATTAAGGATAGTTATCGCCGATCGTAACCGTAAGGAAGAAATTTTGAAAAGGGAACTTCATTCTGTAAAACTGCAACTTTCCTCTACCGTTAAACATAACAAGTCAATGGTAGAAGAAGTTACGTCTTTGAAAAAGGATTTTAAACAGAAAGAAAATAAATACCTTAAAGAATTTTTAGACATGAAAGCTTTAAAAGAAAAGTCGCGAGAAATATACAAAAAAGACCAGTCTCTTCGAAAAACAGTTCAACTATATTGTTAAGACCAAAGCCCTATTAATAATGAACGGAATAAGTTAAGCTATTTGGGCTATTAAGAACCCTTTTATTTATGCCTCACCCATTGCAAAAGCAAGTTTCCACCTGCTCTAGTATAAGGTTATGGAAATTATCAAAAACAATCATGTTCCCCCCCCCCCTGGATTTAGTGCACAAACACAGAGGATACCCTAAGATAGCTTTAAATCACTAGTTATGAAAATGAATGACAAAATGAAAGACCCTGAGGGTGACCTTATAATGTTAATATTGCACCACCTAATTACTCAAAAGAGAATTATTTAGCGACCTTCACACCATAGAAGCAATTGACCCCTGAGCAAATATTTTGGTCTCAAGATCTCATCAAGATGAAAGAAGAAGCTCTCAAAAAGCATACCACTGCCTCAAGACCGATCAAAGAGTTGACGGTGTATCCGCCAAAAACACCTGCAACGCTTGTCCCTATGATGATTCTAACAAAGAGTCAAGTGAAAATTAATATTTTTACACTCCTACAACTCTTTTCGGAGTTTGAAAAAACTTGTAAAAAGAGAATTACAACCAAGCTCTTGCTCACACTGAAGGGCAAACAGGTTTTGAAACAAACCAATGGAATTTTATCTCAACACGGAGGTCATATCAGTTTTTTTAAAAACACTTAAAGAAACATTTTCAGGGCATTCAAAATGCTCTAAAAACAAAGAAATTAAAGAAAATGAAGAGACATTTTTTATTGAAGAATGTAAGCTGAAGTTGACCAAAACCTTGTCGAGAGGAAAACATATGAAAGTGAGAGAGCGAAAAACCTTCTTATTCACATGATACCTTTAAATTGCTGACAGCTGTCCCAAATAGTGTTTTAAGTTTGCAACAAATTATGAGCTTAATGTATCTAGATTTACTGTAATGCATGATGCCCACACTATTGTTGAAGCACGTTATCTGGAACTTGAAGCAGAGCTTTCTAATTTACGGGATAAGATTCAAAATGATAATCACAATGAATTAGTAAAACAGTTTTCCAATCTTAAGGTGAATCACTTAAACCTGTAGTTAGTATATCAAAACCTTAAAGAAAGATTTGGGAACAACCCACCTCCACCCACTAGAGAGACTCTTGATTTTGATTCAGTCTTTGTAATTGTAAAAATAAAAGCTTCCCTTCAAGGAAAGGACAATGTTATCAAAAAATTGAAAATGCAAATCTCTCACTTGTAAGAGACCCGTAGTGAAGCTGACCGTACACTTGACTTCAGGGCCTTAGATTTTCAGATCACTCAATTGTTAGCCTCAAAATATTGAGTCGATCATGAAGTTTGTTCATTATGTATTTAAGTCTTGGTCAATCAATTAGTTAACTTTGTAATAAAAATGTATCGGGAATCAGGCTCGATAGTTAATCTAATATTGTATATGTTTCGGGTTTAATCCCAAGCAAAACCCGAGCCTGGGTCCTAGTCAAATATCCCGAACGTCACTTAATGTGTCGGGGTATATATATATCTTTTCCACTTGGAAAAGAAATATATAACTTTTTCATTTCTAAATAATATCTCTAATTCTCTCTCAACTCTCTCACTAGTTTCTCTCTCTAGAAATCATCTCTCTTTCTATATTTCTTGATCTAGATCCGTGTATGATATGAAGTGTATGTGTTAAAGGGATCCTACAATTTATTCAAGATAAAATACGGGGAGGATATTCTACTTGGGCAGATTTACGTTGATGACATAATTTTTGGGTCTACAAACCCTAAATATTCAAAAATATTTGAAAAATGTAATGCACCGTAGATTGAAAAGTCCTTAATGGGGGAGATGAAAATTCTTTTTAGGACTCAGATCCACCAGTCCCAAAAGGGTATTTATATCAATCAGGCCAAGTACGCTTTAGAAATTCCGATAAGCATAATATGGACAATTGTCACTCCATTTGGTACACCATTTGCTACTAAACCCTAACTAGAGTAGATTTGAGGGAGAACCTATAGACAATCCTGATTACCGTAGTAAAATCGATCAAGCTCATTACTTGACATCTAGTAGACCAGAACTTAGTGCAATGCAGTATGCCTATGTGCACGTTATCAAGCACGTCCAACACAAAAGCACGCTAAGGAGGTTTAAAATAATCTTTTTTTTTTTTTTGTTTTTTTTAATAATAATAAAGAGTACCATGTAACATAAGACCCTGGTATCCAAAGAAATTCCCCGGACTTTGAACTAAAACAGCATTTTCAAACTCTGATCATACCGGTATGCCTTGATACTCGGAAAGCACTTCTAGGAGGGATACATTTCCTTGGTGATAAGCAAGTAAGTTGGATGTCAAAGAAACAAAACTACACTGGCAAAGTCATCAGCCAGAGTGTGCATAGACTTAGCGTTATTTGCAAGTTGTGCTCAATTAATGTGGATGAGGACATAGCTTAAAGATTATGGCTTCAACATACAAACACATGTACCATTGTATTGGCGACACCTGAATCAGCCATAGCAATATCAATGCAACCCCCCCCGTACAACCATCGCGAACAAAGCAATACATCCATACTCGTTATCATTTCATAAAGGAACAGTTGAAAATGGTATAATTGAAATTATATTTGTCAGAGACTGAAAACCGAATTAGCTTACATGTTTTACGAAAAGCTCTTCCTAAGGATCAGTTAAGTATCTCTTGTCAGAAGGATTGGATGAGATTGTTTGACTTCCAGCTGATCTGGAGGTTCTGTCAAATGGAGACGTGCTTGATGCTTGATTATCATCATCCAAACATCACAATTATCATATTTTTTGTGAGAAAAGCAAAATACAAAAATATAAAACTTCAAAAAGAAAATACAAAATCAAAAAAATAGAAAATTTCCAAAAAGAATCTTCTCGACATGTCTCTTGGAATCGATAACATTTACGTGCTTAGAAATGTCGATTAACATTGACACGGGTGTGTAAATGAAGTTCGAGCGAAAGTTGCAAATAGTTGTCAAAAACATGTCATTTCTAATTTTCCTAATATGGCTTATGTGCAAAATATCAGTACTAACTCTGGACTTCGTAAATAAAAGGAAGGTTTATAACTTATCCTCACACGAGAAATTAGACGTTTCTCGGTCTGAGCTGTTCTTAAAAGACATTCAATGTTTTTTCGCTGCAAGAAAAAGGAAAGTGTATACGTTTCAGTGCGCTTACCCTTAACCGTTAGAAGAGAAAGTCCCTCTAACATTTGGTTTTTTCAAAAAGTTGAACAACACGATTTTTTTTTCAAGAATTTCTCGATGACAATTCATAATCTTTCAAAATTGTGTGTTCAACACTTGCATTACTCCCAACCCTCCACAATGTTTTCAAAAGACAACAAATTTCTCAATTGGTCCTATTTTGTTTAGGGGGAGTTTTCATAAAAACGAAAGTTTTAAAATGTTTTTGGATACAATCAACAGACGACACACTCTTATGTATTCAAAACATATCGAAAATGTTTCCAAACTATTCATGCTTGATAAATATTTTCTCCCCACAGATATTTTCAAGACATATTTTAATCACAAGGTATTTCAAAACTAATGTGTTTATTATTTTAAAATAAGGGGAGAAAATGTAATTTTAAAAATAAGATCTAATCGACTCAAATTGCTGAACAGTTTAAGAAAAGGTTTTTATGGTTTGATCTTCATACCCAACAACATCTTAATTTACTAGAACGATTCTGAAGTTCATAAGTTGGTTAGTTAGGAATCAATCCTATGATCCAACCAGAACCCGTAGGAACTTACCCAAGTATAATCCAAAGTTTAGAAATGCGAGTCCCTTAGTAATATGGAGATGAATGGTATATGGGGTAATAATGCCGACTGAAGATTTAGCTAACAACTGGAACAATCACAACAAGATGTTGGTAATGACGTCCTGGAAGCATTGAAGGCGTTAAAGAATTAAAAAGAGAATGTATGGATAAGGGTGTAAAGGAAAGAAGCCCTCCACACAACTTAAGGCAGAAACCGGTCAATACATAGCTGTCAGTATCACATGTTGATTGCTGACCATTGAAAAACGCGACATCATGACCCGAGGATGCAATGCACAACCCTTCCTCAGCCATTCGAGTTTCTCTTCTCTCATCAGAAACTTGTCTCATGATGTCACAGATAAACACACGTTTATCTATTGACATCGTCATTCCGAATCCGATGTGTTATTGAATAGGTGGAAATTCTGTCAACGCCTCCGAGTACTGAAAACCAAAATGCACTAATCGAGGAGTGGAGAAGGGATAGACTAGAGCCAAGAGATCAATAAAAAAAAAAATCTCGTTAGGACACATTCCATTTCAAACACTTGTTGAACATCATCAAGTTTACTAGCTGTTAACAAGAGTCCTACACAATATCATTGTGATATTTTCCAGAACATCCGAGTGATACTTATGTATTCACAATGAAGATGGAAATCCTGCTTGAGTCAGCATCAAACAAGCTCTTGGTAGGTGACTTTGCAGATTGTGGAGGGTGGTTGCTATATGAATCAAACTTGGAACAACTGGATATCAATTTGGTCCAGTAAATGAATTGACAGTTGATGAATTTTGATAAAAAGCTTAAAACTCCTAATGTGTTACAAAAATGCTTTTACAAGTAACACGTCGATTGGTTTTCAAATCAATTTTCTCGATTATCACTAATGTAAACCTGCAGGTTAAAACAGTGGTGACAGTATCCCAATCAACCAAAGTCGATTCATTACTACATATTCATGCTCATTCTACAAAGATAAACAATCATGAAAGCTCAAGATTTAAAGACAAAGACTTCTGCTAACTCTGATTTGAAGCTTTCAAGATGAGGCATAGTATGAGAATGTTGGTCAAAGACTCAAGATCACAAGATGGCATAGACGATAAAGACAATGAAAAAGGCTCAAAGTCAAGATCGCAAAGTATGAAGGAACAAGCCTACAACAAATAACAAAGAGAAAGACCAAGACCACATGAGTTTAACGATGAAAGCAATCTCATTGATCTCATGAAGGAGTGTCGTCAATGAACTTACTTTGGGGGAGATTGTTAGCCTTAAAATATTGAGTCAAACATGAAGTTCGTTCATTATGTATTTAAGTCTCGGTAAATCAATTAGTTAACATTGTAATAGGAAAACATCGAGAATCAGGCTCGATAGTTAATCTAATATTGTATATGTTTTGGGTTTAATCCCAAGCAAAACCCAAGCCCAGATCCTAGTTAAATATCCCGCGCGTCATTTAACGCGACGGGGTATATAAACTCTTTTCTATTTAGAAAAGATTAAGTTGGTTCATTAATAAATATTATATTTTCTTCTTTCTCTAATTTCTCTCTCAACTCTCTCTCTCCTCTTTCTCTCTCTAAATCAACTTACTTTCTTTATCTATTTTCTTGATCGATTCGTGGTTTGTTATATGAAGTGAAGTGTTATACGGGATCCTACACCTTTAGCTTGCTTGACCTAAGGTTTGAATGCAATCATATGTGTCTATTCCGTCGTTACAGATGTGTACGTATGGTCTTTGTCGTCTTTTCTGGAACATTGATATCGATATTAAATTATATGAGTGTACCGGTAGTGTATTAAATTCTAGAACTTGTTTTTGTGATGCATCCTGAGACCGCATAGTAAATATAGAATTTGCTAGATAAGAGGCACTAGGATTAACCCATGTTCTAAACCTGTAATTGTTATGATGGTCACATCGATCATATAACTATCCCACACCCGTGCTTTGCATTCATTTTTAATGCAAGACTCCCCTAGTACAACCCTTCGAGCCTATTCTTTTCATGTTTCTCGTAATTTTTTGGTTAAGCCAAACATTTAATGAAGAGCATTGTTAACCCTTGAACCACTTGTTACACCCAAATCGCCTTAGCCTACCTTGTATGTACTCGTTTTTAGTACATTATTGTTTTAACCCAAGTTAATTAAGTCCTTATCCTTGTAAATACAGTTTTGGGATGATTGGGATTCATGGTAGTATTTATTTCGCGGAAAATTTGGGAAGAAAAGTTAAGTCAATACCCCTATATGTTTGCAAATGATCTCTATGATATGTTGATCCACCTTAATTTGGGTCATTAGTTAAATTGTAATTATGAGTTCTAAAACTCAAGTGTAGGGGTGCATTTATAAGCCCCAAGTGATGTATGACACGGGTCTTTAAATGAAGTTCGAGCGGAAGTTCAAACTGTTTTCAAAACCTTCCCCTTCATGCTTCAGTTAGATCCGACAGCAACCCTTTTCAATTAAGGAAAGCATGTCGAGCCCCCCCAAAAAAGAACAGATTAGTTCCTAACAACGGGTAATTAATTTTTTTTTCGGGCACGGATTACTTAATATCCATGCATCCAAGGATTAATGTACGTTTCAGTGCGTTTTTCCTGTTTCGGAAGAGAAGTCTTCCTTTTTATAACCAAATAATTTTCTTCTTCAGGAAATGGCGGTCCCAGATATATAAGGGGCCGCTAAATAATTAAGGGGGCCGCTAACCGAATTAAGGGACCGCCCGACAGACACTTATATTTTTGTCTTTTTGTGGTGAAAAACTTGTCTGGTAAAAGTGACACTTATTTTAGGGGGGAAATGACCAGATTTTGAAATTCAAAATAATTACCAAATAAAGCAATTCTTTATAATTCAAAAATAATTTGTCTAAATAATTTTTGAGAAATAGTTTTGTTGTATTTATAAAAATATAAAGTTTAAGACAAAAACTTATTTCTTTGATCATACATACCTTATGTGATTTACGTCGGGTGTAAACCAATGTCCGTCTTGATGCATACTTGAGACGTCGAGAGATGTTGATAGGTGTATGCATTGATGATTTGTGATTACGAGTAACTTACACACTTTACGTTACGTATTACAAGTCACATGTTTGTCATCATCAAAACATAAAGAGATCGTATAGATTAAATATCGTAATATTTGCACTAACAGTCTGCACTGTATGTAAATGATTATAATATACATTTTTTTCAATTTATCAAACAGCTTAAAATAATGTCATATAAGTACTTAAGAATAACATAACACACTTTAATCGAAGATGGAAGAAAAAAACATGTTATTGACTCGCCCAAACGGGTTTTCATTATCAGCGGCATTACCGACGGTTAGTCGCATTTTAGATTGTTGTTTTGCTTCAATGTTATCATTCGTAACTGCTGAACATCCACAGCCAAGCCGATAATTATTTTCAAAAAAATGTATTACTTACATGTTGTCCTCAAATAGACTATGCGTATGCATGCTTCACTTCTCCTACTTATTTCTCGAGAATCAACATGGTATGTTAAGCTAATGGGGTACGACATTGCAACTGGTATTCAGGTGAATATTAATGCATGGGCAATAGGAAGAGATCATTCACAGCGGAATCGATCATTGTAGCCTAATGAGATAACGGATAGAACAACAACCGCAGTGGTAACCATTTTTGTCTAAATATGTGCAAAAGGACCCCATTAAAGTTTACTCAGTGGAGTTGCATTGGTTGCTGTTATATTTTGTGCACGCATGATCATATAATTGGTCAAAGCTCTCCGATGGTTCGGTAAGATTTTTTAGTTTCAGATATGTTTTTTCTGTGACTGGTAACTTTTTTTATTAATGGGTGCGTTGATTATGTAGTGTCAGATCACAAGCAGTTGAGTGACCACCAGTGAGAAGCTACAAGAAGAACAACATTCAAGCGAAAAGAGGAAAGAAATGGCACCTTATGTATTGGCTTATGCTAGCGGCTGGTAAGAATTGGATATACAAATTAAACAATGTTTTGTGACCTAATTATCATTAATATTATTTAAACTTACATATTTTTGTTCCTGTTTTATTTAGGGTGACGCATTTTCAAAGTGTATGAACAAGAATGCTCATGGGTCATCAAAATCACTACATACACAAACTCATAAAATTCTTAACAAGCTGTACACATCCTAAAGATGGTGAAACACCGATGCGATATGCTAGATTGGTATGGGAGCTTCATCATGACCAAGATCGAGCTTCTGGGTTATTTTAGCGTTGTTGTTCTTGAGCCCCATGAAAACTGGTGAGTGGTTTCGTAACTATGCATTTTATTAATTAGTACATACTAATTTTAGTATATTGTTTGTAGTGATGTTCTAGGAGCATATGAAAGATTCATGTGGTAGATAGACGATGATGAGGAGAATGAGGAGACAACTGCATCAATTGAGGTAATACTCATTGGTTTATGTGAATGTCGACATAAACAATATATTGTAGTTTAAAAACATGTTTATGCTAGTGTACAGCAGACAACGTTTTTGAGCAAATGCAAACATCGACATCATTGTATTGCAGAACACACTCCTAGCGAACAATTTTATACCGCAAAAAGGATGTTGTGGGTTGACACATTAGAGTTAACATAGTCTATCTGCTAATAATATAGATGAACGAGTTTTATATCATACTTTCAGTTGTATATTTTACTAGGCCATTATTTTACGTATTAGATGGCTCAACAATCACATGACTTGTTGTTTGTTAACTCTAATGTAAGGCCCACCTCATGCACCTTCGATGTAGGAATCATTATTTCAAATTTTTGTATATAAGCAACTACGTAACATACTATATTTCCATGGTATACACGTAACAAAACGTAAAAATTGGTTAATTTTTGAAAGAACTAAAGAATCTATGATCCGGTAGTCTTGAAGACTCAAACCATAAGATAGCCATTATTCTAGAGAGAGAGAGTAAAGAGAGAAACAAAAGATGTAAAATAAGATGGAAAGTGAAATGATACAAAAGCCTCAACCCCTCTATGGAAGCCTTGGAGGGGTATTTATAGCTCATACGAATGCTAAGTATACAAGAATGTATATTCTAGTCCCTGCGTGTGGTGCTATTATAAACTATGGTAATTCCATAAATGTCGTCAGATAAAAATGAAATCCTAACAATTTTCCCGATATACGGAATTACTTACAATATTTTCCTAACAAGTACATATTGATTAAGAACAAGAACTTCCACGAAGCTTCCAATGCTGATGATGTCTTCTGTTGTCTTTGACTTCAAGTCTCCACTCCAACATGCATCATCTTTGTAGTACCTTGTAGGAGAAATACTGTAATAGGCACGAACTAAGTAACCCATACACTTCTGGTTAAAGAGAAGCTTCTGAATTAGCTTCCCCCTAATTTATGCCACATATTCTTGATTTAGAAGCTTTCAAAGCTTCCCTCCAAACTAACAATCCTCTTTTGGGTAGTTTTAAAGCTTTCTTACAAGCTTAGAATAATTAAGTGCATAGCGGAATTAGTAGGATACCACATCAATATTACCGCTTCTTTAAGAATAAGCTTAGTGATTGACCGTTCGGGGAAAACATTATCTGGATCAACAATGTATCTTCTCACGCTTGAATAATTCTTCACATAACTCTTCCCTCTGGAAATTCAAATAATGCATACTAAAATTCACAAGATATCTCTTCCCCCATGTGTTTGAAGAAATGCACCCAAAAGCCACAAGTTAAAGCTCTGATTTTCTCTGCGGTTATGACATTAGTCTTCCCGGCATTGGCTAACCAAAAGATTTTCAAGAAAGATG